>OX411796.1:3792829-4103294 GCA_948252455.1 Acleris cristana | reverse complement strand
GGTCTGACAAATTCTTACAAAAAAATCTCTACTTTTAAGAGGCCATTTTATTGCACATTTAATATTATGTTATCAACTGGAAGTACTCAATACACTCAAAATAACTTATTATCTAGCATCATCACGACATATTATAAAACAAAAAAGACACCTCTGTCTCTCTGTATGTTCGCTATAATCTCAAAAACTACTGATCGGATTTCCATGCGGTTTCCACGGAAAGTTTTTATGTATATAACTAGCTGTTCGCGCCCAGCGCCGCCCAATGTGTATTTTTTTTTCAAACGAACTTCATGTAATTTACTTTATTCTCAGACCTACCTGAACATATACACAAAATTTCATTAGAATCGGTCGAGCCGTTTCGTAGGAGTTTTGTTACATATACTGTGACACGAGAATTTTATATATAAGATAAATTCTAGTTTAAAATTCTATGCTAAAATTCTCATAAACCGAAACGAAGCGAGGGTGGGTCGCTAGTAGTTTATATAACCTTAACTCGGAAACACACAAATTGCCGGCCGTTACGTGCTAACTGTTCCAACCTGCGCCTGCGCTGTTAGATAACATAACCCGGTAATCGTGTGAAAAAGAAGATGCCCAATCATCTTGATGTTTGTATTGTTACAAGATTTTTGCGCAAGTTTCTCAAAGGGTTTACTTCACCGGTTGACAAATCAAGAACGTGACGTGTTAGGTACATGAAAAATATTCAATTAAAGTCTAAAAAGCTAGGATAACTGCTTGTTTTTTAGACTTTAATTTTAGTTGCAGGAGTTGACTACTGACTTACTTCAACTTGTGTGATGCAAGAAGTCCAATTTAGCAGTCGGGTAAGAACAGCAGTCAAATTTTGCATTTTGATTGCTAGTCTTATGCTGCTGCTTCAGGAAATTTAGAAATATCATCAAACCCAAAATGATTAATGAACAGCTCAAATAGTTAACTAGTATGATGTCTTCAAGGATTTGACTTCTAATTACGAGTAGGTAAACTCCAGAATTGTATAGATAGGGTTGCATTTTCTTTTTCAAAATATAATGCAGTATGCTATGAATGTGTAAATTGTCTTTGTTACATATGAGATAATTGTAACAGTACGAGACATTAGCGACCTGCACACGTAAAGTTCGGACCGCGGGAAACGCCACGTGCCGTTCCAATCTTCGTTCCGAACCGTAAAAAATGTACGGTTCGGAACGAAGATTGGAACGACGCGTGGCGTTTCCGCAGTCCGAACTTTACTTGTAAAGGCCGCTATTATTCCATGCTGTCTTATAGATTTTGTTACTATCTTTAAATCTCAGCCAATTTCAATGTAATTTTCAGGTCCATACTCAGAAAATTGGTGCCGTTGTCTTTACTCACCAAATCATTATCACCTCCATAAATAGCCCTTAATCCATTAACTGAATTGTGCGATCACAAAACTAGCACTTATGTCAATTGCTATTGATTTATGTCAATTGATCGTTGATTAGCGACCTCGCAGGCGCAACTTTCGACGCAGCATCTGGGTTAATATGGCGGTTGCACAACGCGATTGTGTTAAAAATTAAACCAGTTTCACCTTGCTGGGATTAAATTGAAAAGGATGTTAATTTTACTAAGGCAAAGGTACAAAAACTGATTACTTAACTTACGTTTTCACGGCCATAGTTTTTCTGTATCATTTAAATGACATTGGTACATGAAGGTACTTGTGTTTTAAAGGGAGTAAGGATTACAAAAGGTAGATAAGTAGTTAGAACTTAAAGGACGTGGTACATAATAAAGGGTACGTGGATCTGTGGTTGCCTCGTGTATGGTTAAAATCATTAAATTAAAAATAAACAACCAAATATAACAAAGAGTCAGATTTAAACGAGGAAAACGTCATGTTTAATTTGTCATGTCATTGGGAACAATGAGAATACCAGAAAAGACAGGAATACTTAATGGAACAGCCACAACTGAATGCCGATGCAAATTTTTAATGGCCCGCTCTGTTGTATGAAGTTCAATTAAATTCAAGCTTTTCAATGCTATGTTTTGTTTATTAGAGGGTGTTACCACATGTTTGGAAAAAATGTCTTTGGATCGAATTAATGAAGGATAAACAACTAAAATTAAAATTTCTTTTTATTTCAGAAGTCAATAATGAATCAATAGAAGCAACAAGGATAAAAAGAGAAGGCGTCTTGGAAAACAGAGGTCAGTAATCTTTTCAGTTTGTTTCAATATCTTCTGTAAAAATGTCTTTTGCTTTCGATTTATATTTCTCAAACATTAGTCTGTCTAGTGCATTAACAGTTTCCGATTCCATCTAAATCTATTACTTTGCCTTTATTTCGAACTAAACTTTCAAAATTTTCTTTAACAATGAACTTTGCATCTGTAGGTAATAATGTAAATTTGATGAATGACTTAACGTTAATGATGATTTAGAAACATTGATGCGTCATCGATTAGAATTTCTTGACATTTAATGACATCAACGCTTCAAGCATCATTAGCGTCAGCGAATGTACAAATTAGTGCTAACAGTATGAAAATGTTTGTCTCTATCTACCTATTAGCCATAGCATATTTATTCCTTCTATTTATATTGCATTATTAATTGTATGTTTTTCTTTCTCTTTCAAATCTAATCCGGTCTGGACAACTACGGACTTTTGTAAAATATAACGCACCTCCACGATCCTTTCCACTCGACACTACGACTTGAATGACGTAGACTTGACAGTTCTGCTTGTGAACGACCAGAAGAGGAACGATAACTATAACTCGAAGGTCGGGAGGTACCACAGTGTGAAGCCTCTCATCGGGTTATTGACCTCGACAGCCAGGACATTTATTCAAGATGGCGTGACTACTGAATTCGCCACTCAAATTCTTGGCACTACCTTGAACAATGGACGTATCTATGCACAACTTCTCACAAAATCCTCTCTTGTTTTGTATAATAAACCAGCAAATGACGACTCGGTTGTTGTGAAACCGACGCGTGTGCATTCCGCTTTTGATGGACAATGGAGCGTCAAGCAAGATTTAGGCTTCATTGATCCGGATCAGTTTATTCTTAAAAATACTGATTATCTAGCTCCTAACAGTAAAATGGAAATTGTTTACCCTAGTAAACCTGCACAAGAAGTGAAATTTTGGACGCCTTCCAACCCTGAACAAGACAATCAAGTTTTTGAAGAGCCCACAGCTCGTAGGGTTCAACCTAATAATGAAATCCCGAGATACGTACAAAATGAAGCCTATAATTACCTTGACGGTCCATCTGTAGATAGTGAAAAGAAATACGAATTCGTTGTAAAACCAGCTATTCTAGACAATATTAACGCATTGCATCGGCAAAGCAAAGCGTATGAACCTGTAACGGAACCTATTAAAATAGATTCTCGTATAAAGGAAGAGTTAAATGAATCCAATATAGTTAAAGTTAAGCCGAATTACGATTTACCGACTTTTACGATTAAGAACGAATTTTCGCCTATATTTTATTATATCGATAATGTTGAGTCTCGAACGCCGCAACAACCGGCGGGACAGCAAACAAAAATACCTAAGAGGTTGTTTGGTCAAAAAAGCGAAGCGAGGCCGAAAAAAACGTTCACATATGCCGGGTTTGCTGACTTCACGACTGTAGTTGGTGACACTGTTATTGTATTTACTCCTAATACTGACATTGCCCGTCCTCAAAGTCCTGATGAGGTTAATGTTTTTCCGTCAGCTAAACATGTAGATAAACTTAATACAAAAATCACATTTCTTGCGGCCGATATACCAGTAGCCACTGCTACATACAAACCTCACGAAAAACACGAAGCAACTAAAATCACCACGCCTAGCAGTGAAACTAGTTCTGAAAAAGTACTTTATAATGACGAAGAAAGTCTCCAAAAAGTACATTATGAAATTGATGCGAAATTGCCAGACACCGTTACTGGTCAAAATAATAATGGTTTTGATTTTAATTTGGATGTTATTCAGCCTTCAGAGGCTGCCGTTCCAACTACGGAGAGTACACGTCTTACAGATAATTTAGGAGTTATACCTATTCATGACTATAATTCTAAAGCTACTGATCCATTAATTACTCTGAAACCATCTGCTACTATAATTGAAGAGCCGAAAGAGTCTGCTTTTACTGAGAGTGACGTTAGTGAGGATCTGGTAACATCGGAAGAAGAATCAGACAATACTGCAGCTGAGGTAACTGAGAAGAACGAAGAAGAAGAAGAAGAAGAGGTAGAGGAAGAAATTACGAAAGAAAACCAGTCTGATGCAGCACCTACAACTGAAAGTGGCCATAGTGAAGAATCATTCGAAGATATTGAGACTACGACTGAAACCAAACATGACATTGAAGAGGAGGTTATTTGTCCAAGTGGGCTTGAGACTCGTTCTACTATGACAACAGCTTACAAAACATTAACGTATTTGACAACATATTTTATTCCACTTGAAAGTTCTACGACGACTACATCTGTTAAATCGGACGTAGTAGTTGAAAGTAATGTCGGCTACTTGACAAACGTTGCTTGCAAATCTCACGTCGATATCGAACCCACAGCTGTTGTCAAAGTAAACGTAAAATCATCTATACATAGCAGTTTAGAATCATCCAACGTTGAGACTGAAGAATCTGTAACTTCACCTCCGACACAGCCCGAAGAAGTTACTGAATCTGCGCCTAAGACTACTCCCAAGGAAAATGAGGAGCTAACAACTATTGAGGACAATGAGGAAGAAAATGAAACCACCGTTGACGACAGATCAGCGGAAAGAGATAAAAATAATAACGAAAATGAATCAACAACCGCAAGCACGTCAACAACTACTACCGAACGTATTTCAACCAGTCAAGGTCACGTTGAAGTATCGGTTAGCACAGAACATTCAACTACACCAACTGAAAAACCTGAATCAGATGAGGAAGAGGATAGTAAGGAAAATGAGATTGATTTGATTTATAAAACACTCTATACTACGTATACTTACTTCACAACCTTCTTTGGAGATCAGACGTCTAGCGTAGCTAGCCATAAATCAATAGTGACAAATGTTATTACTTCAACAATAAAACTTTCTAATTTAGATCCATCCTTATTAGGCGCATTTGATGAAGATGATATAGCACCAACTAACGTAGGAATTGGTCGGCCAACTGAATCCTTTGCAATCAATAGCATAATTGATTTAGTGAAAAACAAAGATGTTCTTGAGTCTGTACAAATAGGTGAAAGCTATAATTCTCAGACACCGACCCCTTCATTAGGAGATGATGTTGCTAGTATTAAACCGGATGCTGTCAAAACATATTTCACTACTTACACATTTTTCACAACGATTTATGTAGGGACTGACGCTAATGTGTGTAGCAGGAGTGAAGTTTACACCAATTATGTGGGCCCTGATGAATTGATTCCAACAAAAAGCAATCCTTTGGGCGCCGAGAAAACAAAAGCTCAATTTGACTTCAGAAATTGCAAACAAACAAAGAGAGAACCGCAAGCGAACCCAGAAGAAACTTCTTCAATGGAGACCTCGGTCAGTATGGAAGAAAACGACGATATTCCGAGTAAAGATGATACCAAAGACGTAATTTCACAACCGAGTCCTGTCGAAGTTGATATGTTGTTCAGTGTACCATCAAATCCATTAGATACTGAAAGTTCTTATGTGACAGATGTAAAGTCGTCATCGTCTAGGGGTGAAAGACAGTACATTGAAAACAACAATGTCTTGGATGACCAAATTAGTTCAGAAAGTAACATTGATGAAATAATGCCTTCTCCCACACTTTTACTACAAACGAGTTATACAACCTTTACCTATTTTACTACAATGTATATTGGAAAAGATTCTAGTAAAGTTAAAAGCCGACTAGAGACCATAACAAATGTGGTTACTGAAACTATAACACCTAAAAGAGAACCCGAAGAAGAAAGTAACTTACCTATTACTTATTACACTACATTCACATATTGGACCACTCTTTATAAAGACAAAACAACAACGATAACTAGCCGCGAAGAAATCGTTTCGAATATAGTTACTCCTGTTGTTCAAGTAGCACCAACCATCAGCCCTATTGATACAACGCCGATAGAAGTAGAAAGCGGGATACCACCAAAAGAATTAGAAGTTGAAATAAAGCCATCGCTTATAAATGACACTCCGGAACAAGATGATGGTAAAGCTACTTTTTACACAACTTACACGTATTTCACAACTTTCTATGCGGGCAACTCATCACAGATTAGGAGTAGTTTACAAACCGTTACTAATGTCGTTGACAATACAAAAATTATTGAAGATAACCAATTAGGCCGAAAGGTACCAACTGGAGCAGTTGATAAAAATCTTATTCAAGATAACGGAGAAAAGCCTCATTTATCTCCAACAATAGTCAAAGAAGAAATACAGCCAACTAAGTTACCAGATTTATCTGCCGCATCTCCAACGGTCCTAGTAGGTACTTACATTGATAACCTGTATGCTGAAGTCAAACCAGCTGATATCAACACGGTAGCTCATGACACTGACAAAAAAATAATATTCTCTCAAGTTGCCGTTATATCAGGAGATTCCGTTATAGTAACAAATGACAATAAAACTTTGAGTACGGAATCAACTTCGACTACTAACGTTACAAACGGAAGTACAACAACAGAGAGTACTATTATAAGCCCTACTCCTGAAGTGATAGAGAGCTCTGTAGCTGATCCGGACGCCACTACAGAATCGCCACATGAGTCAGAAGAGGAAGAGGAAGATGACGATGAAACCAATCCCAGAAAGAAGTCGCGGTTGACATACACAACAAAGAAACCTTCCTTCACGCCAGTTATAATACCATTTGCGTCAAGAAACAGGCCAACATTTAGTCCTAAACGTGTATCGTTACTGAGTAGTGCAACGACAATTACACGTGCTGATTTTACTCCGACCATCACAGCTACACCTACATTGAAATCTGTAAGGCCATCAGGTTTTGGAGGCAACAGAAAACCTTCTTCATTTGGAGGTTCATCTAGTTCTGTTAAAAGGTTCTCTGGACGCAGTAGCATATCAAATCCGTCTGCGAATGTGCCGTCCGCTTCGCGTTCTGGAGGGTTTGGCAACCGGCCGTCTATTCAACCTACGTCAAGACGAACTGGATTTAGATCTAGCTCCATAAGAAACAGCAATTTAGATTTCGCTAGTAGATCAGCTGGACCGAGAATAAGGCCTACTGCATCATCCCGACTAAGAGGCAATAGAAATTCTGCTTCGATATCTTTACCACCGCAAGATCAAAATGAGTCTGAGACATCTGGAACTCAACAGGAGGAAAATGTTACAGAACCCTTGAACGAAGTCACTGAAGCACCAGTCAGAACAACAAATAACCCGTTGAATAGATTTAGAAGACCTCCAGTAGCTAGACAGCCAGGTACAGCTGTGACTCCTAGGGTAACTACTGCTTCAACAAGAAGAACCTCTACCAGCCGAGGAAGACTTACAACTACTACCAGAAGACCTTCCACTCGGTCTACTACAAACCCTCTTCTTTCATTACGTAGACAAAGACCGAATAATGCTCTGTTTCCGAGAAGAAATTTATTTAAACAACCTGAACCCGAACAAGAAGAAGAAATCAAGCAGAATGAGCAAGAAGTTGAGGAGAGCGAAGAACTTCAAGATGGAGAAGAATTTGAAGAAGACAATGACTATGAATCCTCAGATAGGAAAGAACAGCAGGTAGCAACACCCTCAACGCCCGCGCCAAGAAAAAATACCGTTCAAATTAGGCCGTTTGCTTTTAAACGACGAACGAAACGTCAAGTTGATTACGGTAACCGGAAATATTCAAACTTCAGAAGACCTAGTCTAAAATCAGCAACCACTAAAGCCGCAGACTTAGAGCCAGAGACGGAACCACCAGCGCCGGTTACTCAAAGAGCAAGACCTGGCAGCCGATTCAACTCTCGATTGTCCTCTCAAAGTAAAACGACAACCACAGCGCCTCAAAAATCCTCACAAAGGCAACCTTTTATAATAAGAGGAGAAAGCAAGACAACCGCTTCGTACAGGCAAACAACAACGGCAACGCCTGCTTACAGAAGAAATAAATCTAGGTCATCTTCAAGAACCACGACCTCCTCATCAAGACCGAAGGCTCCAAAATTATTAAGTAGAAACTCACAGACTGAAAGATCTAGAAGTCCATCTCGTTCTAGCACTAGCAGGTCTCGCACTCGCACAACCACAAGCAGAGGTTCAAGTAGACAAAGAAACTCTTTCGAAAACTTCAGCGGTGAACGACAAAACTATAAAAATATCGTTGACAATGGAAAACTAACTGTTACATATCAAATACCTACTGAAGTAACTATCCCTGTTGTAAACGGTAAGATTACAGAGTACAAAAACGTTTTGACTGCCAAACCTAGCATAGAAGTTTTACTAAGAAATCAAGTCGCGACCACTCTTGGCCCATTAGGCAACCAGCAGTTAGTTCTTGCTTCGGAATCAACCAAGCTGGCTGATAACGGTGCCACTGAGATCATTAAATTCTATTTGCACGAGACTCCAACCACCACTGTTATCTTTACACCAACTACGATTAGAGGTCGCAAGACCTCTTACTCTCACGTTTTGCCTAGTACTGTATATAATGTAGAGCCTGTCACTCAGACTATAGCACCTGAAATAAATGCAAATGTACCTTTAGCAAACTTGTTGTTATCTCAATTACTGCTGGGTAACCAGCAGCCAGCGATTAACCCACTCTTAGCGCTACAGGGACAGGGCTTGCTACCTCAGCAACCCATGATTCAAACCCCTGTAACAGAATACAAAACGCGAACAACGACCTACGTAACAACTGTCACTGATGCTCGAGAAACCGTGTTACCAATCACGTTTAAGGGTAAAGCTATTTTGACTACTATAGTTGATCCTACGACAAATGTGATCACAGCAACTGAATTCGTCACTGATACGATTGTCTCAACGCCTACAGCCTTAGCTCCTCCTCCGCAATTCAATTCTTTACTGCTTCCTTTGTTGCTGCAACAACAACAACAGCAACAGCAAGCTATCGCACTTCAAACTCCAAACCCCTTACTCGGTCTCGCGCAGAATGACCTAAACTTATTACATAACAATAATTTAAATAATGATATTTACAGCAATAGCCCTAAACCCAACATTTTACCCGATTTGAATAGTAACGAGGATTTCTCTGAAGAGATCCAAGAAATTGAGGAAGACGTCCCCCCACCACCCCCTCCAATGCGTGCTAGGAATAAGCCTAGAGTACCGAAACCTGCTCCTCCAAAACTAACGAGTGTCGTCACCATGTATGTGTCAGGACGATACCCTGGTGAATTTAGCACAGTCTTGTCGACCGTTGTTGTTGATGACACTCAAACTGTTAGGAAACGTGAAGCAGTATATTACGAAGACATAGAAGTGCTGCCTTCGATTTTACCATCAGTAGGACAGTTGGCTAGTTCACAAAGCGATAATGATCTAGATAATTCAATTGTTTCTGGGACAGAGAGATATTTGGAAAATGCGTCGTATAAGGGCCAGGAAGAGACACAAAGCCTAGAGAGTATAATAGGATCCCTAAGTGAACATATCAGGTATGACGCATCACCAACATATGTCGTGAAGTTAGCATCCGCGACCGCCATTAGAGATCATAATTTAAGTTCAGTTGACGACGTTTCGTGAAGCCCAAACAAATTTTTAGGTGTATAAAGTAATGGTTATTTATTTACATTGTATCATAGTAAAATTAACTATGAATAGTGCCTTATAGTTTTAACGATAGCATGTAAGAACAAAATACTCCTTCGTACTTTAATAGATGTTAACACTTCTTTAAGGATCGCCAAATACATTTGTAATGTTACCAGGTTGATGTGATGGTTAAAAAAATGTTTAGGTAACATAATATCTATCACTGCCTAAGATTAAGTCTTAACTAGATTATGAATTAATCATAATTGATTTCGTAATACTCCCTTTGCTTTCAATTGTAAATTGCAAATAGGAAAAATTAAAATAAATACTTTTAAAATTCTGCATTATTTAATTCCAGTACCTTTGCTGCCTTTAACAAGTAAATATCACAATGTCATTACGACGACATTATAAAACAAAACTAATATTCGGACATTTCAATTGTTTTCACCGTTTTAATTTCTTTAACTACGAATTTAAATCTTAAGAGATAAAAATCCGAAAATTAGTTTCTTTTCTAAACTAAAAAGTTGCGTTTAAGATTTGTCTTAGACGATATTAGTACTATCGTATCTGTTGAAACTTAAAAGAGACAGAGAATCGACAAATTAGACAAAATAGAACTGACAAAAGCTGACAATGACGAACGACTGATGATAATGATGATGATGACGGCACTGGAACCCGGAGAATCCCGAAGATACCCACAACTGGGAGATCCCAAATCCACATCCGCTCATCCAACTACCTCCGAGGTGAGTCTTATCAATGTAATTGATACTAAACTCAAACAGGAATAGAATAAGTAATCCTAACTTAAATTTGAATGTTTTTGAAAGATATAATTCCTCTTTCTTGCATTCATGAATGAAAATAAACTGATACAAACCCGATAAATCTTTCAAAGACATTTAAAAATATTTTTAATGATAACAATATTAATATATTTAACAATAATGTAGACGTAATATTAGATAATAACAAGTGCTATGTTAAAGCAAGTGTACATAAAAATAACAAAACTAATAAATTGACTACTTTAACTTCCATTTAAAATGTCACATTGCACTGTTGTGTCATGAGTTCTATGATCTAACCCTGTTTGCACATTTGTGTATGGCACCAAAATTGCAGATGTCGACACAGTAGAACTGCTAGTTGTAAATAGAATCTGGTTGCAGTTAGTAGATAGTAAGTAGAGTGTTGGTAAGTAGTTGGTGATAAATTTATGCATGACTCATATCAATTTCACATTTCACAAATATAAAGTTGTAATAATTTTTAATACCAACGTAATATTTTGTATCTAAGTGACTTAAAGAAAGTTAAGTGATTTTATTTGCCAAACATCAGTCATTACAATTTAATATTACGCAGAATTCATCTTACTTTCTTATTAATTGTAATTAGCAATAAACATTTTTCAGCTTTTAATACAAATGGAATAGTGTATGACAATTCACCATGGAGACCAGGAAGAGAAATGGACCTAGTCGAGCAGGGAAATTCAGAAGATGAACGGAGGTTTAAGAACCTGGCAACTAAGGTCTTATCGAACGGAGTAGAGGTTTTGGTTAAAGATAAAAATGACGGCAAACAGGAACAGGTAAATATATTTCATGTACAAAGTAATCATTAATCCATTCATTTTTACAGAGAAATAACTGCCTGATGATAATATAAAGTGACTTTGACTATGCGAATAGCAATCAACAATCACTATAAGTAATCAGTCGCATAACTCATTGACCATTACCACTTTTATTTTCTCAGCGGAAACTAAAGCTGATGCAAGTAACTTCATTCAAACCGCCGTTTGACCATTCATCATTACCATCGAAATCGCTGTTGTCGTCAGCAGTTGCAACTTTTTTCAATCATCAGCAAATAAGCGCTTTCTTCCCATTACATCAATTGATGCAGCATAACTATATCATTAAGACGTGTATGACCACATACACATATTTGACAACAGTTGTCCAAAATAAGAGGAGTGATGTGTCAACTTTTGAGACTATTGTATCTGTGGTCACTACCGAGTCATTGACGAATCTTCCTATTTATGCAACAGATCTATTTCCAGGCATAAAACCAACAAACGTAAGAATATTTAGAACCCTGGTTTTTTACCCTGGGTTTTGCTTTCCAGCTTACCAAGGATACCAAATAACAGTGTTCTTTGCTGATACCCTCAGGCCCTGGAAATTCCTCTATCCAAGGAAATGATAAATGTCTTACACTTTAACCGAATGAATGATTTAACCTTTTATCCTTAATATGACAAAAAGTGGTGTTTCTAGAGCAACGTTTTAATTTATGTACTTTTAATTGCAGACAAAATACATGGAAATGAAAACCATCAAGCCATCGTCTCCGGTCAAAATATATCAAAGCAATTTTGTTAAAATAGAAAAAAGAATTGACAGTGATAATGGCAACAGCTTTGATTTGATTCAACCGTCTGAAGCAACTCAAACCTCGTGCACGAGCTCATGCTCTTGCAGTCACACAAAAACTGAAAGTTTGAAAACCAAGTACTCAAATAACAATGATCCTTCAGTGCCACCTAAATATTCAATGAAAACATCAAAATTTGATTCGACTAAATTAGAACCAAAGCCTACAAATAAGGAAACACTAGACAAGAAAACAAAGTACAGTCCTTACGAATATGAAAGCGGTTCACACTTAGCACCGACTGACAAAGTAGTCGAAAAGTACACTGAAGTCAATGATTATTCTGATGAGAAAAATTCAAATTCTGTGGAAGAAAGTGAATTGTTAACCAATGAACAAGCACCTGCACCTCCAAAACCAAGCAAACCTCCTTTAACTAATAGTTCGGACAAGCATAAACCCGAAAAACCTCAAAAACCTAACAAAAATAAATTTGTTGTTGCTGATTTATTAAAATTAGGGTCATTAGGAATAAAAGGATTATCGCAATTAGCTCCCGTACTGGAAAAGATGACGGGAGGTTTTATAAAACGACAAGAGAACAGAACTACAACTTCAACGGTCAAGCCTATTTCTAAATTAACAGCCTATAGTGTTGATAAAAGAATCGACACTGACATCGAAACAAAGAGCAACTTTCCTATTTATATACCTGTCGATGAATTAGAGACGGCAGAGTCGCAAATAGCATTTACCAATGCCACATTACATCAAAATCTCGCTTGGGCTGCTGAACACAAACACCCCAAGGCTAGAATAGCTCCACCTAAAATGATTCACGAGAGTCCTTTGGTAAATGGTGGTATACCTATTAGCCCCGGTGAAATCATAACAGCTAACTCAGATGTTATAGTTGGAAGACCTGCTGTTGGAGGACCTCTAACCCTTGCAGCAAGTGGAATTAAACTACAAAACCCTGTTAATCCACCGATTTTAGATAGCTTTGTTGCCGGTGATGAGCAATATATAGTTCAAGAAAATCCTCTTTCGAACGAACAAAACTTGCCAGCTACTAAAGTTGATGATTCCTTTGATCTAAGGCCACCAGACCTACCAAAACCTAAGCAAAAACCTATTAGAAATTCATCAAAGCCTTCAACACTTTATAATTATCATAATAGTCCGCCGCCTAAAAACTCGCCACGCCCATCAAAGCCTAGCACTACTATTTTGGGAAATCACGGCCGACCAGCATTCTTAGACTATATCCCGTCATTGGCAAGACCAGAAAACCAAAATCAAGATTCAGATGAAATACCTGATAACAGTCCTAGTTCGTCGGAAGTTATCAGTACAAGAGTGAGGGTGGAGGAAAATTATCCTTTGCCCGATCATAATGTGTTGATGAGCAAACCGTTTTTGGTAGATATTCAACCCTCTCGGGTAGCTAATGTGTTAATTCCACACGGGAGCTCTACAGCATTAGTTTTCGCTGGATCTTCGGAGCCGCATAAAACTGGTGATTATGTTGATGATCCCTTGCCCTACCCAGAACCAGGATACTTTGGCAGTTTCAGCATAGACGCACCTCAAATGACCAATGTGCACAATGCACCACCGAACAGCAACAAACAATTTGGGTCGAATCCTACACACAGACCATTAGAACCTTACAAACCAAATCCACAGTTCTATAAAAACCACACATTTAAAAATGACCAAAAAATGAAATGGAAGGAAAGTAAGAATGTTTATGACTTCAATAAAATTCCACCACCGACAAGCAACCAAGAAACATACCTGCAAGTTGGGCCGCAAATAACTGCTTACAATCCAAACGTATACCATCCTAATAATAATGGCGATTTTGAGCACTACAGCCATATCAGAGGGAAAGAAAAGCAAAAGGAAGTAATCGATAACGAATACGAAAATTACTTGGCTGTACCGCCACCGCCACCGAAAATGCACTATAATCATGACAGCAGTTATGATAAGAACAAGCCGTATCTACAGAAACCTATTGTTCATACAAAACCAGTGCAGGATATGAAAGTATTCTTGAACATACAGCACCCGATTCCGAAATCTCCTCCGAATGATCAGCAACCTCCAAAAATTACATCGGAGATTTACTTTGCATCTCAAATCCCAAGCAGTAAACCGACTCCAGTGTATACCGTTCATATTCCCCCAGCTGGATCTATTTATGGCAATTCTTTCAACCAACCTCATGACGAACCTCATAGTCATGTATCCGTCAATAACGGGCATATTCAGGGTTCCGTGTCAGCAGATTCAATACCTTATGCTAACAAATCTATTACTAACAACGGTCAAGAGAAAGACGGTACTTATACCGTAACCTTAAATACTGCTACCAACGTCGCCAGCAATGTAGGTGATCTTGGTCAAGTTATAGGATCCAGTGTGCCGGTTTCTATTGGCAATGCACCTAAATATGGTGAAATGAATACTGATATACCTATATCAACAAACTTTGCTATACGAGTTGAGGATGACGCGACTCATTCAGAAACTTATAACGTGCACAGCAATCAGAATCCTTTACAAGTATATGATCATGTTGGATCAGCGGAGAATCACAGCCGTGAGCCTACTAAAGTATCTATGGGAGATAACAGATGGAACACAAGCTCACCGATACAATCCGAAACAACAAATAAAAAAGAACAAAATGATATTTACTACCATAATATTGACCAACATAATAGGCCAAGTCCGTCAATAGCACCATCACTAAATAGCCATGCTAACTTCCCTATGATGAAAGACACTACAACTCCTTCCAAGGAATATAATAATGTTAAACCTGTTACTGAATATCAAGAAGATTTTAAGACAAATGAACAAAAAAGGCCGGCAAAATTAATACCCAATATTCCAACAAACTCACACGGATGGTACTCTAGTGTTCCTCTCAATGAAAATATATTGAATAGCGTTAATAATATCAAAGTAGAAGCAACTACCAGAAAAATTATCCCGTTGATACATGACTATAATAGAGATAATTTACCTAAATTTGGTCAGAAAATATCAAGTGCTGGCAAGCCTCCGTCAGAATTTTGGGGGCCAGAAAAATCACCAGTGTTAACTCATCATGGCAAACCTTTCACAAGACCTAATGAACACAATGTTGTTTATTCAAGCCAGCCACCCATAACAAATAAGCCTTTTAGCCCCAACTATATACCATCAAACTTTGGAGTATCAAAACAACCTGCATATGATATACCAATAAGAGATAACAGCGATGAAACTACAACGACTAAATACACTCGACCAACTACTGCCCAAATAAAACCAGTGTTTGAAAACTCGGAAGAAATTTACGACGGTGAGGAAGAAACGGACAATAATAATAGTGAAATTGACGGAGAGTTCAGCCAAGAGTCAATGAAAGTACCAGTAGTAAGCACGTCAAGTGAAATAGAACTAACATCAAAAGCAACAACTCAATTAGTTTTACTGCAAGATGAAGTGATACAAAAGTCTCCCGAAGTACAAAAGAATACAAACGTTAACCTAGTAGACTTTAATCCTGGAACGCAGACAGAAAAACCGTTCAAATCGTATAATAAGACAACTTTCTCATCTAATACAATTAAACCTATTAACGAGCACAATCCGTATATGAATCCTAGACCATTCACAGCTAATACTATAACAACTTTGGATCATCAACTGCACCAGCCACATTGGCAGATTAATCAAATGATGGAAAATTCTACAAATGTGTCATATGAAGAGAACTTAGAGCTTAATACGGGTGAAGAGATGAGTACTCTTTCTACCACTAAACCATCCACCACCCATAAAGTGCCATATTACCGGCCTGAACCTGACAGTAAATACAAGAGACCGCCGCGGCCGGTATTTTCAGCACGACCTAATAATAGTTTACACACTAATGACCCTCACATAATTACGTCTACCGTACAAATACAAGACAAAAAACCCTTAATCGTTGAAAAGCCAAATGAAAAAACTACATTACCGACATTCACTATTACAACTGATTTAGATATTAATCGTACTTCAAGTGAAATTATTGATTTGTCGCCACCTCCTCCAACTATGGACTATAACTTTAAGCCTTCAACTAATGATGAAACGATTATGGGAATGAGCCCCCCTCCTCCTAGAACTCCACCTGCGATTAGGCAGCCTGTCAAAACCACGCCAAGGCCCACTAGAACGCCTCCATCCTACAAAACTTTACCTCCAAGAACGTTCACTCCTAGGACGACAACGCAACGACCAACGAGGAAGCCATTTACGAGGGATGACGTATCAACTTATAGGCCTCCTTATAATATTCATAATAATATAAAACGCCCTGTTTACAATCCTGGGCTACCATCATCGCAACTTCTTCCTCCACCTAGGGAACCTTCGAGCGTGATTCCAGTGAATGAGGCACCTACTGAAAGACCTAAACCTTCAAATGTCATTTTCCCAACGCCCGTGTCTTCAGGGTGGTTAACATCTTCAGGAGTTGAGTTTGCTTCTGGCTTTGAATTTGAGCCTACATCTATACAGTTCCCTGAGGCAAAACCATCTCAAATACCAGAACTACATGAAGTGTCGTCATCCGAAAGTAGTTCACATGAAGCAGAATCATCAGGAGAGCGTTTTGATGATGTCAGTTCCGTAAAACCTGTTAGTGAAGAAGGCCTTTCTGATTCCAGTAAAGAAGGAACAAACAACAAAGTATCTTTCACCATCAAAGAATCTGTTTCAACTGAATCAGTTACTAAAGAATCACAAGAAGACGTTTCAACAGAAAGAATTAAATTTGGAAACGGAGGTTTTAGGAACCGAACTCGTAAACCTTATCCATCTCATGATAGTACTAATAAATACAGGGTAACAACAAAACCGACTACTACTACTACCAAACCTATTCGACCTCGTCCAGAAATCTTGTATCCAACACGTCCTAATCCCAACAAAAAAATACCTCAAATCAGGCCAATCCCCCAAAGACCTGTAATAATAAGTCCATCAAGCATAATAGAAAGTTCCGAATCTCCGGTTGAAGAGGATTTCATTAAACCAACAGAGGTATTGAAGGAATCTTCTTTACCTTCTGTAACACAATTAGAAGCTTCGAATGTTATTGAAAGAATTCCTGCTAGTGATCTTGCTTCCGGTATTGACAAAAGTATTGCTGTCAAGCCAACACACCACGCCGGAAATGAAGTTAAGGTGTTTGATGAGATCATACCTACTAAAACAGAATTCAAGACTACTGTAGTAACTCTTACTAAGACACTATCGGAGCCACCGCAAACGGTATCAAGTATTGGCTACGTTAATTTAACTCACACTTTAACGGTTACTCACACGAAGACAAGTCTTCTAAGCCAATCAGAAGGAGCCGTGACGCAAACACTAGTTTTGACCAATACCCATACATCCACTATAGTGGACGTTGTTACTGAAGTGTACACACATGTGCAACCCACTACAATAATTGAAACTGTGACAAAACATATTCCAATTCCTTTAGATCCGACACCTGTCGTAGAAACAGCAGCTAAGACTAAACTAGCGCTTGATGATGTTACTATGTCTTCTGAAGAAACTGACAACTTTATCATCAAAGACAGTGAAACCACTGAAAACATTCAAAAAGTTCAGACAGAAAGCGATAGTGAAAGTGATACATTCTTCGTTGTAATGAATAAATCACAAAATGGTGGTCAAGCTCCTCCAGTACAAACAGACATTGAGACCGGTGATTACGATGGAGTCACTAGGAATGAGCAAGTCACTAATAATGGAGTATCACAAGTACTGTTTGGAGAAATCCTTTTAGCTGGTACTCCATACCTGGAGACCAACGTCGGTCATCCTACTGGCAAGTATTTCAATATAAATACGATAATTATTATTTTGGAGGAAGCTTAAAAAGTAACTTTGTGAATCTTTGGGTGTTTAATGAAGATTTCGAACAAATTTAACACGTTTGACATATTTCAGGAACTGGTTATGGTAAGGAATGTCAACCAGACTGTAAGGCGTCGAGAAACGAGCGCTGCCAGAGAATCGATGGGCTGATGAAGTGTGTCTGCAGACCAGGGTTTGCTAGGATGTTCCCTGATAGGCCTTGCAAACGTAAGTGTAACCGTTTAAATTATTAACATATTTCTTTGGAAGTTAATCTTAATCCTTTCTAGGCCACAAACAATATTTCACATTGTCTCTTATGAAAGCGGTTCCGTTTTTACAGGATGTCCCATAAATCGACGTCAACCTGCCTAGGGCTGATAGAGCAGCTAAAAAAATCAGCGATTTGTACTAGTTTCGGAGAGCAATGATTCGTAATGATTCTAATAATGTAAGATACCACTGAAAAACTTTTTTTTGTTACAAGGACATAAGGAAAAATTACAAAAAAATAGATTGTTATGCTCAATATCTCTGAAACTAGTAAAAATCGCTGACAATACATAGGAGTTAAATCGATAGCTTTTTAGCTGCCCTATCAGCCCTAGGCGGGTTGACGGCGATTTTTGGGACACCCTGTATATGAATTTTATTATTTCTCTAGCTACATACACATACTCAGTGAAACTGGCTCTTGGAACCCAAGGCAACCAGCGTCTCCAATTCCACGATAACTTGGCCGATAACTCCAGCAAGCAGTATCAAGCGTTAGCCTTCGCTACCCACGAGGGCATCAACCGTATGGTGATGCAGTCTGATCTTCGAGACGTCTTCCATGGCGTCCACATTACTGGCTTCCACCCCATCGAGATGAGGAGCAATGGAGAGCTGTTCCAGGGTGTTATGAACGACTTTTATGTTCAGGTAACAATTCATGTGTAGTATTCACCATCCTACTTGGTTCACGTTCTCTTTTCTGATTTGATCATACAGAAAAAATCCAAGCATAGCATAGAATAGCCCTCTTCATTCAAAAACACCAAGGGTTCTCAAGTGGAGTCCACGGACTGGAAGACGAACTGATGGATGCAAGCCACAAGGTCAGGGAAGCCTATGTCCGGCAATGGGCTTTTTTCCGCTGAAATGATGATGATGATGATTCACCAAGCTGGAAAAACTCAAGCATGGTTGGGTATTGAGAACCTTTTGTTGGTAGTGACTTGTAGGGTATGATTGTCAAGCTATATGATGATGATAATTATGTATTGCAATGTGTGTGCTTTCAGCTGTCTGACAATGCGCACGAGAGTCGACTTAAAGAAGTGATCGAGAAGTATCTGCGACACAACAACTACAGTTTAGGAGGAACGGACGTGCATGCTGCTGGCGAGCTGGTTGACAGATTGGAAGTCAATGGTATGGACATTATGTTTCAACTTGTAGCTGAATTATGTTGATAATAGGGAATACATTTTTGAAGTAGTGATATTGATGGCAAATAAATTAATTGATGAACTTTAGACGCCAAAAATATACATCAAGCAATAAATATTTAGAATGAATTTCTAGTTTTTAAAAACCTAAAGATGCTAGCTCGTGCCAAAATTGACATTTTCTCTCTTTTATAATCGTTACTTTAATAGGACCTTATTAATTTCTCAAACCATATTTTTTCTGCGGTTTTTCTCCCAGTTTGCGTGCGTGCCTAGTATTACTATCCATCAAGTGAACTTTTTTATTTGCCTCTTGTAGCATAACAACTAGTAAACGCGTACTCAATGCTTTTTCCTATTGTATTTAAATTGGTAACATCTCTATCTTCCAGATTTTGACGAGTGCGTAAGTGGTCAGTTCCACGACTGCTCGGAGCACTCCCAGTGTTTCAACCTGCGAGGAACCTACACCTGCAGCTGCCTGGAGGGCTACGCAGATTTGAGCGTCAACTCGCTGTATCCTGGCAGGATTTGTTCAGGTACGCTTTTGCTCATGTAATTATTTTATTTGCTCTTTTTTCCACTGTACTTCTAACTGTAGAGATTTCTAAGAACCTATGTTATTTTGTCTTTTTCTTTTAGCCGAGCCAGTTGGCTGCGAGAGATGCAACTACCACGGAGCGTGTTACTCACGAGACGACCACCGCGTGCTGTGTGAGTGCTTCCAGTGGTACGCGGGCAGCGCTTGCCACATCAACTTGAAGGGTAAGTGGGTTATGTTTTTTAAGGAGCGAAGGGAACAAGTCTCCAAAAAGTTCAATTTAAATTCAGACGCTTTAAAGGTTAGATTTCAAATAAATTAGTAAGTTCTTGCAGTGACTCTAGCTAGTAGCTAATGATCCCACTGTTGAATATTCCAGTGGTCCTGATATCGCTGGTGGTGGTGGGAGCGCTGCTGACGGTGGTGCTGGCAGTCTGCGCCGTTGTGGCGTGCTCGCGCCGCCCGCGCCCCCCGCCCCGCTCCATCGTGGCCTGCATCCAGAGCATGCCTGGTTTGCACCAGGTGAGACCCTTGCGGTAGACCCTTGATTAGCGGATGTTAAAACCTGGGGTGGACTCGATCTAAATCGCTACCCTGCTGAACCACAATATAAACAAACCAGTAGAACATTTCGAACAAGTGCACATCGAGAACCTTGTATGTTTGCGCACCTTACACGTACACGCTACAAGCCAGTAGTGATGGGGGCGCGGACATAATGCTGATAACGCTGATTGACGCTGAATCAGATGCGCCTGCGCCGCCTGCGTGTGTGTGAGTTACCTACTCGAGCTCCTAAATGGCCAGACTTAAATTACTTCGTGGGTAAGGCAGTCGCTGAAATTAGTAGGCAGGTATAGTCAACGATCAGAGGGGCTAGACAAGATGCATTACGCTAACCAGCGTTTCTATTCGTTACGTTTTTAAACCAATCGCATCACTTGTAGATGACGTGATACGAAAAGTCACGTGATCTACCAGTGACGTGATTGGTTTAAAAACGAAGCGATTAGAAACGATAGTTAGCATAGTGCATCTTGTCTAGCCCCTCAGTACATGTATTCGACGTAAAAAACTTGAAAATCTGTATGTAGAACTAATAACAACGGCTATTAAATTGCTGGATACTTATTTTTGCAACTTTAGGCGGAAATTCATTTTCACCTTTGACTGTACCGTTTAAAAAGTTTTGTATTTTTATTTTATTGATAGTGGGTTTGTTCTTGAATAACTCTGGCCCTTGGAGGTCGAAGATTTGGTCGACGATGAACGAAGAAGCATATTCACACCATCTTTAAAGATTGGTTGAAGTCTGCTGCTGTCAATAGATTATAAAGAAATCTCATAGGAAATGAAATAGATGGAAACATGACGTGTATTTTAACAATGTTGCCCATTGATTCCAGGGAGCAATGCCGTCCAAGCAACGCGCCGACCGGCGGGCACTGATCAGCGAGCGAGCAGACTCGGGGGACGCGTCTAGTGTGCAGAACGCTTCTCTACCGTATATGCCGGCGAAGGTATTCCTCTTGTGACGTAGTTATACTACTGACCCATCATGACATTCATGACAAATGACATAAAACAGTTTTATTTAGAAAAATGGGACAAACCTGGAGATTTGCTCAGAGCAGAGCGAAGTGTCTTATCCATACCATAAATAAAGTAAGTTGATACGTATTGTGTAGAAAATGTTAATGTTGAAAACGGCTTGATTATTCCCTTACTCGTACCATAAATAAGCAGGTTCTGTGGCTATGGATTTTTTTACACTGGGGAAATGCATTAACGCATACGGGGTCCAGGGGGACCTAAGGTGGTTATATGGAACTCATCAACAGAGACCAGAAAGAATACCAACTAAAAACCCAGTCGCTCCACGCCGTTGTTGGCGAGGACCGCAGGCTTGTGCATTCCTCTACGACCTTCACCGGAAAAATTGTGGCTATGGCTAGCTGACCTCGTCCGACCAGCCTAACTAGTCTAATGGCCGTAAGTATCGTTAAACTGAGAGAAACTTTTAAGATAGGTACGTCACAAATGACAGTTGTATATGACTTGACGTTTACTTTCATCTGTTTGAAAAAGGCATCGCAGCCAAGATGAGTGTATTAATACGGTTCTATACGTCTAGATCGAATTGTGTAACTTCCGCTGATTATAATAAATGTTACTGTTCTATCCCCAGCGACCGCCGGGCAAGAAATGCGTGATGTCGGAGCCGCCCGCGCACGACCCGCCCCCGCCGCCCGCGCCCGCCGTCATGATCCCCCGCGCGCGCCTGCTGCCCCACCACTCTGACAGGTTCACACCCTGAGCCAACTGGACCAAGCAGCTCACATTTGATTATTTAACTGAAAACACGCCTGTTATTTACGTATTTGTATGATTGCATGCTATGATAATATTTATAGTCTGTGTCAATTGAAATTGGCAAAGATGTAAACAAAACCAAACGAACCAATTTACTATTATTACTCGATAATCACGGACTTTTTAAGATCAAAGCAATGCTTTGCAATGATTTATACACATGATCGTTATTTTCATATTAAGTTTTAGATTAAATAACTATTGTTTATACGTTTTTTAAATAAAAAATGCTTGGTGAATATTTGATGTTGTGTCATGTGTCAAACAGTATTATTTGTTTAAAACTTTGCCAATTTCAATTGTATTTGAGACAATGTGACAAATCCGGCGAAAGAATCGCGGCGAAATTCTGCCTGTGTAACGCCACACTGTCAAGTAGAAATGATCCAAGATGCATGATGCTATGTTAGCGAATTTCAAAAATCGACAGAATGTATAGGGTTGACGTACGCTACTAAGAGATCTCGTCGACCGCTTATGTCAACTCCATACATTTCGAGTTGGTTAATATCAGCTTTCTTAGCGATTGTACCTTGGCTAGGCCCACTGGGCGAACAAAACGCCGTCGGTGCGCGTCTTTCGGTGTGATCGCGACGTTGCCATGCTGACACCGTAATTTTTGCAACTAATAGTAACTTCCACGTCAGAACTAAAGCGAAATATTTCAGATTTTAAGTAGTAGCTTAAGCGGAAATCAGCTCGTGAAATTCTTCCTGTGATTTTTCCGCCTACCTTTGCTGCTTAAAGTCGTGGTTATCAATATAAACCAATCCAATGAATTAAGTTTAACAGCACCTACATTCACATATTAGGTACTTAACTATATCGTCCTTTACTGGAAAGTTGGCTATTAGCTTTACAAAGTTCATAGGCACTTTACTACTATGTTTTAGCCCAACTTACTTCTGTATCGTAATCATAATTGTTGACGTAATAGTAGCTGTTACTTTGAAGTAAATAAGAGACCCAAAAGTTTAATTATATGGTTAAGATATAGAAGAAAGTAGGCTAAAATAAGAAGCATAGAGGTCCTGTTTTGAGTAACACAGAACATAGCATAGTTCTTAGATATTTCTATGAAACCTCTACGATTGTAACAGAAATAAAAAAGTTGTATACGTTACGGTATATACTTATAGCAATGTATTAATCCCTTTCAATGTCCCTAGTCGAGAAAACATCTCAAGGAAGAAGAGCCTAGAGCTCAGCAGCGAAGCCAAGCTGATCAGCTACTTGGAGTCCGGAGCCGTTAATTCCAATACTAATGATGAGGTAACCATCTTATAACTTGCATTAATCTATAAATATAAAAGGCAAAACTGACTGACTTATATATCGACGCACAGCCGAAACTACTGGGCCTAGAAACTTGAAATTTGGTACAGGGGTTCCTTTTATGATGTAAGTGAGCACTAAGAAAGGATTTTCCGAAAATTGACCCCCAACGGGAAGAAATGGGGGAGTAGCGGGAAACGAATTCTACGCGTACGAAGTTGCGGGCGCCCTCTAGTTAAAATATAATTGTAGTGGTGGTAAGACCTTGTCGAGGTCCGTTCGGATCGTTACCACCATCTTATTCTTTAACCTAACGCTAAGCAGCATTGTTTACATTGTTGTGTTCCGATGTGGGGATAGACAATCGGTGAAATTACTAGCGTAGAGGCATTCCATCTTAGTCCTCAGGGTTGGCAACGCATTTGCGGTCTTAGGATTGCAATATTTAGATTGTAGTTTTGAGAATTTCAAGGTTTAAAGCAGGAAAAGAAAAAAAGCTCAAATTAACTACCAGTACATTTTACCTGAGAAATCCACCGTTGTTAGTGTCTTTTCTTAGATAAGTAACCTGTAAGGCAGGTAACTGTAGGTAAATAATGTGAATTATTTCTTTTCATTTTACAGATGAGGAGAAAACACAGTATGGAATCTTCATACAGCGCCATGAAGGAGAGGCATAATAAACAAGGTAAAAAAAAACTGGACTTCGATAGAAAAGCAATATTGGTCGATAGAAAATAGAAACGATAGAAACGTCTTGGCTATGATCTTGAACTTTTATCACGGATATAAACTTATCTGTTCAGGTGCACTGGTATCAGCGGGGTTCAAAGTGTCCACGACCATCCGGCCGGACGAGCCGATGAACAACCGCGATGACCTTTCGTCCGTCCACAAGGACATGGACGACATGCGGTTCGACTCTCTGAGGAAGTCTTACAGGTCAGTAAGTTAGTCACGCATCATTCCCGGTTCTTATAAAAGGACGTTGGAATATGGTATAAGTAACTTTACGATTATTAGGCAACTTCAGCATTGACATAACAGAATACAACCTGAATCCTCGCGTTGTTGAAAAAACTCAAGGAGGTATCTATAAAATTTAATTTAAAAAAAAAATACCTATTGTAATCGTACCTATAGTTTGCGAATAGGTACGATATTCTAGGCTGTAAAAACCATATCGTCTTTATGGTATAATTTTTAAGTCGGCAGCCATTTCTAAATGAGAGCAATTAAAAAGTTGACAATACGATAGTCGATAACAGGCCAAAGACGATATGTTTTTTACCGTCTAGAATCTCATTTTGACGTTTAATATGCGATAGCAATGAGTAAAAACAACCTGGAGATCGATTCCATACGATTGTATAATTAAATCAGGCCTGAGTTTACGAAATAGGTTATAATTTTCAGCCAAGAAGACTTATCAGAATGGACAGACGCAGAACGTCGGCTTGGAGAGCTGTAAGCTTAATTTGTATTATTTGAATTACCACACATACCTAACTATCACATAATTAAGGCTCTTGAGACACAAGTGGCGAAGTTAGGGCCCGAGACGTAATCGAGCTCATTACAGATCTGTTATCACCATGGTAACGCGTTGGTATGGGTAGCATTTTAATGGCGATCGATAGTAAAGTTACAATAACCAAGCGGCCCGTTTCACGAAGCTACAAGTTACAAATTACAAGAAGATTTCTCTTTCTAGGTAAAGGAGTTAGAAAGAGGCTTCCGCTTGTAATTTGTAACTTGTAGCTTCGTGATACGGGCCTCAGGTCGTTGTAACGTTTTTTTCACCATTAGCATATGCTACTTCTTTTGACTCATAGTTACATTTTAACAAAGTTCGTTGTAATGTGACACGTCTTTATTAACAGAGGCATAAGAGCATGATAAATATTTTTGAGCAAAACGTTAGGTGTTATATTATAGCTTGGCACAGCACACAGTCGATATTCAAAATTATCTAATCACGCTTTTTCCTTCCCTTTTTCATTCCCTTGACAATAGAATCGTGTACCTATAAGTCGATAAATTTGAGCTCTTCGACTGCCTACTTGTGCTGCTGACTGTACAGGGGGGTTATTATGACGGCGAGACGACGCGTTTACGGCGAGAGAAAAGGACAGAGCTATATAACTGCTATAGCTCTGTCCTTTACGCTTGCCATAAAATGAACTGCATAGCCATGTCATAATAACCCCCAGGTTTTTGTTTATGCCATATAGAAGGCAAACGAGCGCACAGACCACGTGTTGGTAAGTGGGATCTGTGACCCATAGACATTTGCATTCTCATGACTACAATCTTAAGACTGCTATCCTAAGACCGCAAATGCGTTGCCAACCCTGAGGTCTAATTGCTCATAATTTCCTATTTCAGCACGCTGTCCGAGGCCCGCTCTGTGGGTGGAACCCTGCCCGCCAGCACTGGTCGGGCGGCTTCTTCTACTCGCTTAACTCATCAGGTAAGTAACCAGAATACCTTGATACCTTTTTCATATTTCCTTTTCATCGCTCCTGTTCGGAAAGTAAAGGTTTACATATCTCATTAGCGGGCTAAAAAATTCCATCCTCAGGGCGGAAAGTGATTTTGAGAAAGGAATTGGTTAAACGCTCTTGACTTCTAGACCATGGAAGAATCTTATACAGCCATTATGAAATAACTCGGACTTTTTGTAAAAATCGTTTTGAAATTGCGTCAAAACACTGATAATGTTTGTATGACAATACCTAAAGACAAAGTTTGTGACAATGAAAATTAAAGTGTTTAACTAGGGTGAAAGTATCAATTTTATTGCACCCTTGGGCTATAGGCGCACTCATTGGCTTTCGTGCAACCTAAAAATTTCCGGGTTCAACTCCGCCCGCAAAGTACTTGGAGTTGATTATTATAAAAATTTACCTACCTAAGGAACTTACTTATAAAAAAGCCGCTCTCCTTAAATTGGCAAGTTCCAGTTGTAAATAAAGCGATTCTGTGTAGGAGGCCAACACCATGGCGGAACGGGACCTGGGCTCCACCTTCCTCCTGCCGCACGTGCACCTGTACAAACCGGACCTAGTGGGTATCAGCACAATAACACACCCTGACTCACACTTTGCCACCTTTTCAAATCGGTTATGTGTGCACCGGACTTAGATCCACCACAATAACACAACCTGACATACTACCACCTCTTCAAATTAGTTGTGTGTGATTGATTTAGGTATATCCACCACAATACCAAAACGTCTACAACTTGACTCAAACTACCTCCTCTTTAAATTATTTGTGTACAAACCGGTCTTAGTGGGTATCAGCTCAATAACACACCCTGACTCCCACTTTGCCACCTCTTTAAATTGGTTGTGTATGTATCGGATTTAGATCCACCACAATAACACAACCTGTATCATACTATCAGCTTTTCAAATTAGTTATGTATGAACCAGACCTAGTGGGTATTAGCACAGTAACACGCCTTCACTCCCACCTTGCCACCTCTTTAAGTAAATCGGTCGTGTTTGAAACGGATATAGTTGGTATCAGCTCAATAACACATCCTGACTCACACTTGACCACCTGTTTAAATTAGTCGTGTATGATCTGGACCTAGTGGATATTAGCACAGTAACACACCCTGACTCACACTGTACCACCTGTTTAAATTAGTCGTGTATGATCTGGACCAGTGGGTATCAGCACAATAACACACACTGATTCACACTTTGCCTCTTCTTCAAATCGGTCGTGTATGCACCAGACTTATATCCACCACAATAACACAACCTGACTCATACTACCTCTTCAAATTAGTCGTGTATGAACCGGACATAGTAGGTTTTAGCACAGTAACACACCCTGACTCACATTTTGCCACCTCTTTAAATCGGTTGTGTAAGACCGGACGTGTGTCCTCTCGTAGTTTGTATAAATTCAATAAAACGCACTTCACCACCTCTTCAAATTAATCGTGTATGAACCGGACCTAGTGTGTATTAGCACAGTAAACTTGACTACCACTTTGCCACCTCTTTAAATTGGTTGTGTATGCACTGGACCTAGATTCACCACATAACACACACTGACTCACACTTGCCTCTTCTTCAAATTAGTCGTGTATGAACCGGACTTACGAGAAGATCCACCACAATATAGCACAATAACACATCCCGACTCGAACTTTGCCACATCTTCAAATTAGTCGTGTATGAAATGGTGCACAATAGCGTATAATATAATAGAATAACATTATTTCAGGCAACAAGGCCCATAATATTTACAAATACCGTGCACACTAACTAACACTGACACTCACACTTTATGACCCCTTTTTAAATACTTCCTTCCACTAAAAAAAAACTTAATTTAAGGCGTATTAGGGTCTCCCCAAACCTATCGACGCGGAATCGGCTTGAGCCGGTAAGAAAAAGTTGAATGTCCATGCAATAAGAGCGAAAACGACGTCGTTCCGTTCGCAACGCCGAAGCTAGCCAAGCCGAGCCGATTGACGTTTGTTTCGCTCTTATTGCGTAGATATAAGAGTTTTTTGATCAGCTAACGCCGATTCCGCGTCGATAGGTGTCAGGAGACCCTTAATCAACCCAAGTTGGAATTTCCAGCACACTATCACACATCTTGACTCACACTTTTGCAATCTCAATTTAAACTGGTTTATTGAAATATTGGTTTATTAGCTTACTCCCACAGTTTACAAGCTGTATTGTATATTTATGTTTTTTTTTCAGACAAGTGACGTATCGGAGTTTGATTCCCTGTGAAGCAAAAGTCATTTAGATGTTTAAATTCTTATGACTACATCTTTACTGCATGGAGTTAAAATTACCACCAAAGTGAAGACTAATATTATTTATTTTATTGATAAGGTTAAGCGGTTAAAACTTGGCTCGCTTTTCGGGACCTTGGCTTGACACTATTGTGTCTGAATACTTACAGATAATACACGGAAGATGGAAAATGATAGAGATTACAAATGAAAAAGCGTTTAAAGTACTTAATGCCTAGTAACGTCAAACGTGGATACTTGGGGCACCGTGAGTATTTGGGACAGTGTGAGTTACTTACTTACTTTTACTGTGCTTGAGACAGATGGACCATAGACTACAACTCAGTAACCATAGACTAGAGCTCAGAGTTAATTTCTAAACCCACACTGTCCCAATTACCCACAATGTCCCAAGTACCTACACTGGCCCAAGTACCTACACTGTCCCAAGTACCCACACTGTCCCAAGTAACCACACTGTCCCAAGTACCTACACTGTCTCAAGTACCCACTCTGTCCCAAGTAACCACACTGTCCCAAGTTCACACTGTCCGAAGTACCCACACTGTCCCAAGTTCACACTGTCCCAAGTACCCACACTGTCCCAAGTTCAAATTATCCCAAGTACCCACACTGTCCCAAGTCTGTCCCAAGTAACCACACTGTCCCAATTACCTACACTGTCCCAAGTACCCACAGTCTACACTGTTCCAAGTACCCACACTGTCCCAAGTACCCACACTATCCCAAGTATCCAAGTTTGATGCTTACTTACCTTAAATGTCGAGCTTTGATGTATCAGTATTCTGCTTCTAATGGCTTTATGTATACATTAAATTAAATACATAAACAAATAGAGCTAAAGCTATTATTAGCAAATTCCTGTAAAATTTATTTATATTTAAAGCAAACTACAAAGCAAATAATTTTAAAGATTTTTCAAACGTTTTGTTCCTCCCTCATTTTGTCAGTTTGTTTAAAGTCGTGTATAAATCTGCCTTACTCATCTGTTTACTTGCGCTTGCTTTCTTGCTGTAACAACATTTTAAATGTCAATGTTAGTTATCAGATCTTTGCTCAATTTATCTTTTTAATGTAAACATGTGCACCTCTCCCTATTTCTGTCATCCGTGTTATATAATTGGAAATTATTTTTCCCTGTCGAGATTGATTGTTGTTTTTTAATTTGTTTACAAGAAACTTATATAAAAATGCCATAATAAATATAAGCATTTTTAGATATAAGCTTTAATGAGAATTATTTGAATAAGAAATCACGGGTTAGTTAATTATTCTTATTTATTATTGATTTCTTATTTGAAAAGTTTTCATTTCCTTACGGGAATTTGTACTTATGTCTGTCTTAATCGAGCACGATGTTTTTTTTAAAGTTCGAATGTGTCGGATATGTAAGGCGACAGACTGTTGTATACTTTTATACTTTTTTTAGTTAAAATTGTATTGTTTTGTTTTATATTTTAAATAAAAGTTAACATTTATTTCTTTGTTTTATTAAAATACTTTTGGCTCACAAAAACCTTTCTTAACGTTAATCACAAGAATCAGTTATCAGAGGCTTTATTCTACTTTGACTTAACACTTATGTTATCATATTGTTATTGACTCGGCCGCCATTACTGCCAAGTAAATAAGAACTATCATAATATTAACAGTACAAAAATAGGTGAAAACTCAATGTAGAATAAGACTCCGGCTTTGTTTTGTTTATTTAACTACATGAATAAATAAAACTCGTAATAAATATGAGACAGCATTTTATTTAATATTCAATAATAATTTAAGTTTAATCGATAGAATATTCAGCAGTTACAAATACAACTTGAAACAATTGAACAAAGCAACTTATTTAATTTTGAAACTTAATACCGCAATAGCAATAGACTAGTACTTAACATCGATCCTTAAGCACACTTTGACAAATCAACTATATTTATAATATATAAAATAGTTACAAGCAATGATCCTAGTGGTAGCTTGGACGCTGATATGAAAACAATTGCTTTGCAGCTCGCGTGATCGGCAAAGCTTATCATATCATTCCTATACCCGTCAGTCTGTCCTGCCACCCCACCATCACTCACCGCCGAAGGAAGTCCAAGATTCAATTCATCATCATCACTTTATACAACATTCTCAAGGCATCGAAGGCCATTTAAGTGAGCAAGCCCTTCAAATTCCATACAATTTAATCTACGGCCTGAGTATTTCTCTAAATCGCCCTAACATCGACTACTTGAAGATTATAAAACAGGATTAGAAATTCTAAACCGTTTGCAAAAAGGAATGGCCGTAGAAAATGTTTATCTATCTTACCCTATATTGTATTTCTACCTATCTACTTATGTAAGAAATTGTGCACGAATCAAAACGTCAGTAAAAACCTGTTTAGTCAGCAGAAGCGGAGCAATGCAGGCATCATCACCACCCCAATCACCATTATCTCTGTACCCAGACATTAGATCCCATATCTTAACAATGCTAAAGATATCTATTTAGTTACTTACAAAACGGTTAATACGCCTACTAAAGAGTTAACGACATATCAATAAGCAATGTTAAATTCCAAAAAATTGATCAAGCTAAGCGCTATCTATTAGTTCATACGTCGAAGTGACATGGACCAAAGTCGTCAAAATCCGACGGATCAGTACAAAAGTGAGTACCAAAATACTATCCATTATGTGTCGTATGCACCGCCAACCTTTGGCAAAGGTTTACCAACACTACAAAGATTTGATAAAATATTGTCAAAGGTTAGTGAAGCAGACGATGACCTCCCTTACGTTAAAACCACAAAAGAGCTTGAGGTTTTATGTGTGTTATCTTTTCTATTGGACTTACATTACATTATGGTTACACGAGTGTAATTTCGATACAAACTATCACAATAGATGCCTTATAATAAACATTGATATTTGCCTACACTGGTTAACTGTTTATCGATAGATACTGGACTATTAACCTACAGGGTTCCTTTCTAATCCCAATCAAGAAAATGGTAAAAAATCACCGAAGTTCAAAGAAACGTGTCGTGATAAAGCCACAAAATAAGCTGTAAGAGATGAAAGAAATGCCGTGACTATCACAATTGAATTTCATTAATATTGGATAGATTTAAAAGCAAAGGTATTTTCTGAGGAAGTCCCAAGTTATAGAGTTGTTTATTTTCTCGATTCTTCGAAGCTAGATGGAGGAGATTTTGCGATCATTGTGAGAGATCTGAAAAAGAAAGCGAAGAACTTAGATGCCAAGAAAAACTCAGATATCATAAATCTATGGAATCATGTGCTTCTCTAAATAGACTAGATCACATACGTTTGCTCCCACAAGCCAAATAGTCACAAATTGAAGCTGTCATTGGTTAAATAAGTGATATAGACACAAAAACTTAAGATATGATGTCACAAACAAAAAAGAAATCCACACACATAAAACAACAAAATGAAAACAAGAAGAAGCAGATGATATATGAATAGATTAATTGTTTATGGTGATAGCAAACAAATCGAAAAAAGCAATACAATACGAAAAAGTGTACCTATTTGTTGAGCTTTTCTGTGGAGTGACTTAAGCAATAGCAGCTGCAATAATAATGTTTCATTTAGTTGGTACATACACATCCAATTAGGGTATAATTTTGGGTACTTTAATACATTATAAATGATAAAGTTAGCAAAACTATGAAAAAAGTAAACCGAATAATAATATGATATAGTTACTTAATATGAGAATAAACAAATGATGACGGCAAGAAAAGTAAGACTTAAAAAAAAACAAAACATTTATTAAGCAACGTTTAAATAAATACTACATACATAATACTTATACACATTTTTTAGTAGTGGGCAAATGATAATGACGTATTTTACTAGGAATCATACAAGTCCTAACAAATACTAAGAGTAAAGAGAAAGAAGAGATACTAAGAGATATTTAGCGACTTTGTGAGAAATTCATAATACGATTAGCAAAGCGTAGTAGCTTAGAAGATCAATAATCATAAAAAATGTGGTTGTGGTTTTTTGAACTTAATTGATCATTCAAAATCAATCTAAAATTATCATGAGTAATATAAAAAATATAATAGCTATTCAAAAAAGAGTTTGCAAAAAACGATTTCTCAGCAGTGGTCTTTTCTTGGGAAGCACTGGTTGATTTTTGACTTGTAAAAGTATCTTTACGGCCTCCTTACTGTTACTATAAACATCTTTTATCTTTATCTTTTATGAGGATGCTGATCGGAGTGAAACATTAACCAAAACCTGTTGTAAAAAGTGACTGTTGAATGTAGTTCCACCAGTACCACGTCAAACTTTTTATTGCCAAGCTCTGTAAAACTGAAGTAGCTATACTCGTATATCTTTAGCATTATAATTTATCCTGCTGCTTATGAGAGACGGGTCTACCTTCTCTGCGCTGGAACAGGCGGTGAGGGCTGAGTGGTGGGGGGGAGTGACGCCGGACAGCTGCCCGACAGCACTGGCTGCCTGTCTTCCTCTTCATCTCTCCTCTCTCCTGAACAGGTAGATTTAATAGTTTGCTAGTTCTTTAGTTAGCTGCCATTAATTGATTTATCATTGAGGTTAAGTTTAATGAAACAACTTTACAACGACTGTTTAGAATGGCAACCTTCAAAGACCGTGCTCAAATTGCATACTATAATATACTATGATCAGCTTATCCAAAAAGAAAAAACGAACTCCGACATAGTTAACCAAAAGTTACAAATCGCTAAAGACATGATCAATGTGGAGGATAATGTAGGTCTTAATATAGAACATCACAGCAGTCTACCTACCTCTAATAATAGGTGTATCTCCGATGTAGAAGGTGGGCGCAGGGGTCTCGACGACCGCCTCCCGGACCGAGCCGTCGCCGCTAACAGCGCTGAGGGTGTCGGTGCTGTCGAACAAGATGGTTCGTTCCTTCGCGCGAGGTACTCGCCCGTCTAATTCCTGTTTGATGAAGAACTAGCTGAATTAATTGTTGCAGATTGTATAAAAATCTTCTTTAGAACACTTAAGATCTAAAGAATCTTTTGTCAAGATTCATATCTTATCACAAGTTTACTAATGGTTTGAGAATTAGGATTGTGCAAGTTGCAGAACAAACCCAAATATTTAGAAATCTTCTCAAGAAATAAGTTTTGAAAAATTTTGGAACACATTTGATGTCATTAAAAAAGGTTTCGTTTTATATAAAAATAAGAATATACTAAGAATTTAACGAGATATTCTAAAGAACAGTTGAAAGGAAATAAAATGAAAGGTTTCTTGTCGGTCTTATTTTATCTTACAGATGGGCCTTTACGAATACACTTCGACCCATTTAGGATCTATTTACCCTCATTACGGTAAGAGCATCGGGTTATGTACTTACTTAAGTTACAAACATTCATTGGTACATGGAGAACGCGGGGGTTCAAACTCGGAACCATACGATCACGAGTCGTCTCCCTAAGCCAACTAGGCCACAGACGCTATTATACGTCGGTACAATGGTATTTAGTTTAGCATTAATTACCATAAGGTAACTGCATAAGCAAGCAATCACAAAATCCCAGCCTCATATTAGGACTAATATCACTTTGTTGTTGCAATATCATTATCGAGTAGATTATGAGCAATCTGTACTAAAATTGTATTTAAGTTAGCATTCGATTGAAAATGGGATGGGAATGGGACTTACCGGCCTCTCCGTATCTGAATCTGGTTCTTGCACCTCATAATCATGCGAGAAGTGCTCGCTGGCGCTGGGGTGCTCGAGACTCTCCATGTTCACGGCGGTAACCGGGTCCAGGGTGTCCAGGGAGGACACCATGGTGTTCGACCCTGAAGGGCGTACCGCTGTTATCTCGCAGATTAGTATGAAGCTTGGTGGGGTTGCAAAATACTCGAGAACTAAGGACTTGTCCAGAATTTTGGGTCTCCGATTGAAATAGTTTACTTTGAAGATACTGACGTCGCGGCACTTTTTTTTATCATTCGTTTTGGTGTTCTTTACAAGCCACGATTTCGTCACATTGTAAGTGATGCAGTTTATGTTGGAGAGTGTCTGCCGGGGCGTGACCTGCGCACTGTAGACATGGAAACTGGATAATTTGTAGTGGGTTTACTCTAATATTAATTGTTACAACTAACCAACTTGTTAAACTTTTCAAGTAGATTTAAATGATTTTGTCAAAATTTTGGACAATCATTAGCTGGCCGAGTGAGATAAAATTATAAATTAATAAACATATGTTAAAAGCGAGGATGAGAGCAAGCACGCCTCAAGTCCCGATTTGAGTATGAATAGTATGAGCGGCCATGCTTTTGAAAATAAAAGCATACAATACATTTAAAATATAACAATAATAGGAAAAACCTTAAGATTATGATTTCGTTTTGCTCGAATATTTTAGTATTTGTCAAAACCTATAAAATAAATTATATCGTTATCTTCAATTTAATATAAGTAATGTGAAAGTTTTGAATGTTGGCATGCATGTATTTCGCCTCCTTATGGTCTTTCCTATTTAAATAGTATAGAATTCAAGATACATATGGTTCAAATCAGAAGATACATGGTTTAAGTCATCATCATTTATCATTATTAAGATCCGTATCACGTCCAACAAGTTTGATGTGATGAAAATAACATATTTAAAAAAAAAAAATACAAAACTCCTCTTATTCATCATTATTATTTTCATGTAGTGTATATTCGTTTATATGTATGTAAGTTTTGCTATAAATAATACATAAAAAGCAGCATTATGCTCAGCTTACCTCCTGAAGTTAGACTGCCAGTCATCGGGGTGTCAACATCGTAGTTATATGTGGCTCGTGTAGCGTTAGAACTAGTTGCTTCCAGACTGTCAGTGCTGCCTAGCATTAAGTCCGCGCGGGCACCCCTATAAATAACTTATCATAAATTATCCTGACTAAATGTAAAAAGTTCATTTCATTCAGCAAATGCTAAGACAGTCTTCTTGTAATGTTTATTTGAAATGATAGATGTAAACAATGTCTTACCTACTAAAGCTTCCAGACGAACTTAGTTCTTCTTCTTGTCCACTCCAAGAGCCGCTAGCAGGGTCTGTAAAAGGTTTACCGAAAGAAATGACACTGTGAGCCACCGACATCCCAGAGGACGGCGACAACTCACGAACTGCACTACTCTCCCTCGAAAATTCGAGATCCTCCGGCTTTTCAGACATCGTGATTGTTTGTTTGGTAACCGTTACTACCTCGCCTTCCGTTATATGACGCTCTACGACCGTCATTAAGCTATCCATCTCAGAAGGCTGTGAAGTTATCGAGGAAGAAAATTCAGACCCAAAAGACATCGCACTCTCTTCTATACTAGGCCTCGTTGGGATATCCACAGCTCCATCTGTATCAGAACTGGTTACGATTTCGGAGACTTTCTTTCCATCTACGAATTTCTGTTGAATCACAGTCGTTGTCCGAACTACTTCGATTACACCACCATCTGTAAAGGTCCTAGTGACCGCTTGTTCTTTCTTTTTTTCTTCTTGATCAAGAAGTTTCATCATCTCCTCGCAATCTCCAGGGATTGACTCAGCTGAACCGTCACTAGGTGCCGCTGCGCAAACAAAAGAAGAGGTTTTGATGCACTCTTCTTTTATTTCTTGGGATTTTGCTTCACAGGTTTCTGGTTCTGGTTCAGGAACAAAGAATGCGCCTCGATCGTCATATTTCTTCACCGTCACAACTTTAGGCTTCACGTGCTCTTGTTGTTTTTGTTCTAAGGCCATTTGTTGATCAATGAGTTTTCTGATAGCTGCTGACTCATTCAAGAGTTTCTGAGATGGGCTTCCGTAGCTACCTATTTTTTGGGAAGGACTTCCGCTCTTTTGTGAGGGACTTCCACTCTTTTGAGAAGGACTTCCTCCCTTCTGCGGGGGACTACTGTCTGAGCTACCGCTATAGGATCGTTTTTCTTGTTCTATGAAGCAGCTGCTGACATCCTTAGGGTCTGCTTTTAAAAGAGCCTCCTTTTGCTTAGCTAAAATTTCTGCTTTTAAAGCTTCCAAGCAAGCCGATTCTAGACCTTCAAATTCTTTAAGGCTCGAAATAGAAATGTCATCACCTTGACTTCTACTGAGGACGTACCGTCTTGGTAAAGAACCATTAAGTGAATCCTGTGACGATGATGAGTGCTGTTGATACTGCTCCATTAAAGCTTTTTCTAGGTTTTCAAACTCCTGTAACGAACTAATAGAAATATCATCATTCTCTCCTTTTATTCTAAATCGCATTCGAGATGCCATTTCAGACTCAGAAAGACTACCATACGAATTTCTAAAACTGCCAAAACTTCCTATGGATTCTTTTTGAGAGCTTAAACTACCAATTCTACTGGCATCAAAATCAGTCATTTCTTCTTCCTTAATGTCTTCTAATGGAACTCTTTCATAATCATATCTTGGGTCACCTTCAAACTGCATTTGTACCCATCGCTTGCCAGCTTCAATTTCGGCTAATTCGATAGCTTGTAATTTTTTCTGCTCCAGTTCGTATTGTAATAGTTCTTCATCAGAGAGTGACCCTGAAGTACTACTTGTGCTTTCTTGTTTTTTGGACGCTTTTGATAAATATTCTTCTACTTCAGTGTCATGACGCTTGACGTACTTAGTAGGTTTGATATGAAGGCTTTTTCCTTCTGTGTCAGTTTCTTGTGCTTCTCTAGCTACTTCTTCAATGACAACAAAATCATCTATTTCACCGGGTTTATCGACCATTTCAAATTCATCACTCGTCGGTGAATCTTGATCTTTCTCAAAAGTATGCAAAACCCGTTCCTCAGTTGTTACTAGTAGTTCCGATCGACTACTCTCTGTAACATGATCTGACCGTAACTCTGGAGTTTCAGAAATATCGTACATGTCATCTAGTACGTATTCTCGTCCGTTATCGGTAGACAATGAACTCTGACTTGGAGCCGACAGAGGTGTGTGTGGTGTAGATATATGTTCGTGAGTTTTAAGACTTGATGTGGAGCTTTGTTTGCTATCTAATTGTGAATCAGGAGTCTTAACAACTGCCTTTTCAGCTTTGGTTTTAGGTACTGACGAATCACTTTTGGACTTTGAAATCTCTTCATACTGTGCTGACCCTATAGGTATTATTTCACTCTCAATATCTACAAATTCTCTTTTACTAGCTGGTATTTCTGTAATCGGGAAAGGTACCACGCTTACTTCTTTGAATGTTTTTTTCGTACACTCTTCTTTCACCTCGGCTGGTGTTGCACCGAGTTCCGAAATTACTTTTTCTTCAGCAAATACCATCTTTTTTACTATAGGATCATCTTTTATCGTTTTTGTAGTGTCCTTTACAGTACAACGTTGTCCTACTATTTCTTCATATTCTGCTGTGCCTACAGCAATTATTTCACTTTCAACATCGGCAAATTCTCTCTGCGATTTTTCAACCTTAGTCACAGAGAATGGTAAAGCTTTAGTTTCATGCGTTGTTATCTTGGTGACCTGCTCTATAACTTGATCTTTTTCTAATTCGGGCTCAGATTGAGATGATGGCAGGTCTGCGACTCTTGAAATAGAGGATGATAGAACTTCGTCTGTTTTTAACTGGCTTGAAATAGTTGTGTCAGAGCCGTCTTTTTCTCTTGATGACTCTTCATCAATTTCTACACTCTCTGTTGCACTTTCAAGAGGGAAATGTTCTGGAATCATATCCTTGGGCTGAAACCGCATCTCGTGTGATCTTTTCATCTTGCTTACTAGTTCACCATGGTCGCCTTTACTGTCTTCTTCGTTAACGAGGTCTTCGTCACTCAAATCTTTTTTAAATTCCTTATCACCCTCATGCAAAAACTGTTCAACGTAAGTACTACTTTCCATCAATTCTTCTTTTAATTCGTTTGCTGATGGAACCAAAGTTTCTGACGCATCGGATATGTCAATACTTGCAACATGACTAGAACCATCGGAATCAAGGCTTTTCATACTATCTCTCGATGCAAGTGAACTGCCAGCAGTGTAATAGTCTTTTGAGGTTCTTAATGACTGCGACGATACATCATGGCTAGTAAGTGCTGTTTCAAAGTCAGTTCCACTTTGGGCCGTCATCATGACTTCGACGTCAGAGGATAAAGGTCTGCTTTCAGAATGTTCAAAGCTGTGATAATGACTAGATCCTGAACTGGACCAGCCTTCAACTTCAGAAGCAGAACGTCGTTCAACAAGTCCCAATTTCGACTTAATGTGCTTTTGAGCTCTAAGTTTTACCTCAGGACTGCCTTTAGAAGAACCGTCCCTGTCCGAAAGAATGACGTCACTTTCCGTTTCAAGTATAGAATGAGGACCACTATCAGATTTAATTGAAATATCTCCAGCATCTAAAGGTGGGGTAAATTCTTTAACTTGAACCGTATCTCTATCTTCGTCAGAAATAGTGGTTTCATCCTGAGAACTATGAGCTTGAGATGTACTGTCTGATTTCTGACTGTCGATTATACTTTTTTCTTTTTCTAATGTAAATATAATTTTGTCAGCATGGTCATCAGCGTGGTGTGGTTCTTCTGTTATAACTTCTGGTCTGTCGGGACTTATAAGCAGTTTAAATTGGAACTCTGATGGTGATTGCTTATATTTGCTACTTCCATCATTTTTCTCGCTTATTATTTCACCTTGGGCTGCCTCAAGAGACTGTTTGACTTCATCGATAGTTTTTTCCAAAACTGACAAGTCAGCAAGTGGTTGAGCAGACATCAAAGAATCCAAATCAACCCGTTCTGACTCAAGTTTCATCGCCTGAAACTCGGCAGAAGAGAGATCAGTATCGTATCCGCTGCTGCAGATATCTTCTAAGCTTTTTTCTTTGACAAGTTTTAATTCCTCTCTTCTGTGATCTGTGCCTGTTCCAGTTAAGTAAGCTGAATCTGCATCTGTAGAAAATTCAGAAGGATGAAGCGTCTCGACGCTCATTGTTGAGTCAATCGATTTTTGAAGAATTTCTGCTTCATGTGATTCCAGAGATTTGATCATGTATTCTGTGTCAATGCTCTCACCAGATTTAATCATTATATCTTTCGATGTGGTACTAATTTCATCGGAAATTTCAAATGTGCTCGGTGACATGTCAGTTTTGGATGGTTTTGTAGATACTTCAGTTTTTGTTTCTACTACGGTCTTAAGTTCAAGAATAGTATCACTATCGGAACTCTTTGTAATTGTACTCGATGTTCCAATTATGGATGTTTTTAATTTTGGTGATTTTGATAATGATTCCGCCATTTCAAATGAGTCTTCTTTTTGTAAGGATACTTCCCATACTTGGTCTTGAATATGCTGTTGAGATACCTTAATTGGAGATTTCGGGAGCTTTTCTTTCTTTGGTGTGTCTCCCGTTCGTTCATCATGTGGTAGATCGGGAGCAACTTCTGACTCAGAATGGCTATCTTGACTGCCGGTTCTACTGAAAGTACTCTTTACCGGCGACGTTGAAACTTTTATTTCTTTAATAAAATCAACCTCATAAACTTCGTTTTCTTTTTTGAATGATTTCGATTTACTCTTAGGGCTTGTTTCAGTTGAACCACGTCTATCAGCCATCTCACTTTTGAAACTTGTTGCATGTGACGCATCTGAGCTAAGGTCATCGTGTTCTTTACTTTCGATTACGGATTCTTCTTTATGATGCTCCACAGTTGAACTAATTACTTTTCCTTTTTCAGATACCTCGACGCTGGACACAACTTCATCTTTTTCAACAATTTTTACATTAGATTCAACAAATGCCGTTTTAGACTTAGAGTCTTCATCCTCTTCAATGTCGTGCAACTCTCCTGGTTCAGTGAAATATTCTTTACCCCATTGCTCATGGTATAAATCTCTTTCCGATATTTTTACTTCGTGTTTTTTCTTAACGGAGTCATCTTTGATAGCCGTCATTTTTTCTTCAGACTTTGTTTGACGACCAGAATATAAGCCTTGCTCTAAAAACTCTCGTTCAACTTTTATGACATCTGTATCATCGGAGCTTTTGCACACAGTTTTAGTTTCTACATCGGATCGCTTAGCTGTAGCTTCATGAGCCTTTTCTACCTTTTTCTGGGACGTTTCAGTTTGGTCTCCATCTTGGCGAACAACAGTCTTTTCTTTGACCTCATGCTCTTGCCCACGCACTTCACGGGTTGTCTCTGTCCTCATGATTAAAGAATCGTCATCTGATGATGAAACCTGTTTTGTTTCGGAAAAGAATTCTTGCCCAGTTATTTTTCTCGTCTCAGTTTCCTTATGTGTTAATATTGTGCTGTAATCACCTGTAGTTCCAAATTTAGCGGCCATGTCGGACATAACAGCGTGAGGATCAATGCTTTGGAAAATCATGTCAGCCTCTCCGAAACATTTATGTACTGACGAAGATGACGTAGAAGTTTCTACTTTAGATTCACTAAAGAAAGTATCAGAAGACCCAGATTTTTGCAATTCTTCCATTTGTACTGCAATTTGCTCTTTCTTGATTTGATCAATCACATCCATGCTGGTTTTAATTGTGCGATCCACCAGCTCAATGGCACCACTAGTAATGGTTGGTTGATCAACGTTCACAAATGATAGGTTATCAGCTAGATGTCTATTTGGAGATTTCGGTCTGGCAGCTGCACTTAGTTCCATAGACGCCCCCAATGGTGCATCTGTAAAGAAATTAACTCCTTGGTTTAGGGGTAATGGTACAAAAACGCTTTTTTGTGATTTAAAAAGTTGCATGGAACGATTTAGTATTTTAATAGTAGTGTTTGTACAATTTAAATTTTATAATCGATTATTTGTAATTTTCTGTTAGAACACAACATTTAAAGTAATAACAAAGAACGTGGAAGCGCCTAAAGCGTGTGTTTGCTTAATATACCAATGTCATGAGTACCAACTTAAACAGCGATGTAAGCTAGTCTAATGTAGAGATGGTAAACGAAACGAAGACTTTGAATCAAAGCGAAACGTTACTCAAATGTGGTAAAAATGAATTGCGAATCAAATAAACCTTTCAAGAAGAAAAAAAGCGACAATAATTAAAAAAAAGTGTGACTGATTCCGCCGTGAGTCCACTTACCTATAGCAACGTAAGGGCTCCGCAAGAAAGAAAATAAAATTTACTGTGCTGACAAATACTGCAGTATGCGACGGTTGCAAACAAATCACGATGTTATTTTGGTGAATTAATATCAATATGTCTTTTAATCATATACCGCTCCTAATTTTGTGCTTTTAATAAATTTGCGATAGTGCTCTATCATTGACTACTATATTTTTTGTGAAAGACTCTGTTACAACGTTCCGTAACACAGCCTTTACATTTATTTTATAATGAAAACATGCGATCAACTGCGTTTAACGAAACACTGTGGCAAATAAGGCTTTCTAGATGATATTTTCTACTAAAATTAAGAGTAAAGTTTCGCTATGACTCTACTTTGCCACTACTTTTACCAAGCTTGTTTTTGTTTTGTTTCATTTTAACGTCGATCATTTCAGTTAATGTCTACTGTGAAAATGTTTTCTGGCTTCTACTTGAATCCAAGTGATAAATTCAACAAAGCTGTGACGTGAGAAACTATATTCTTGACCCAAATATCAGGTCATAAACAACTCAAAATGTTTTCTCCAACTATCTAGATAATAATAAATAACACACATGTAATGTTAACTGATTTTCTGCTTTTCTAAATCAATCTCAATTACTTTTGAACATGATTTTTGGAGTAACAAATTCTAGCACATTTTAAGTTCCTCAATACTTACTAAAACACTTACAATGTATTTACAATAGGGTAAACTAAAATATAAAGTTAAAACATAAACTCGTCCATGGAAGACCTTTCAATAACTGCAGTGTTTTCATCGCTTGCTCCTTATCAAGTGTTTTACGTTAGCATTCTAGTCTATAACATATTTCAAAAGGTTCCTCGTTCATACTGACCACTCTGATGAGCCTCAGTCTCGCTGATCATGCTGTCGCCCGCGGAAGATGCTCTCGGTGACTGTCGACTCGCGTCCAGGAACGAAGAATCGGAACCTGTGATACATTAGCCTCTACATAGCTGCTAGTTGGGTGCATAACTAATAATTTCTACGCTGTGGGGATTCAGTCATCTATATATTAGGAAAGTGATAGTGATATACTTTAGGAGATACCTCTATCTGTTACTAGGATGTTTTAAATGTGTGGACGGAGACTAAATGCAATTTTATTTTGCAATGTGTTTTTGTTAGTTTTTCTTGGCTGGCTGGAATGCTTTTGACACTAAGGTAAACTATCTATTTAATACTAGTATAACTACTTCTGCTATGCTAATACTAGTACAAGTACTATTTGTAAATATCGATTGACTTAACAAATAGCAGTGGATTTCAAATGTCTTTGAAATATGATAAAAGATCTGAACTAAATTGCTTACCTCTAAGTTGTAGCCCGGTTGGCTTGTCGCCAGTACCATCCTCAGCTTTAGCTTTATCCCTTGCATTCAAATCAACAGGAGATGGAGGTGGTGTTTTCGAAAACTTTGTTATTAGATCTGTAATAAAAAAATATTAATAATTTACATTCCTTTTTCAATGGTTTAAAAAACATTATTTAAAATATTTGCTACCGTGAGTTACGTGACTTGAGTCAATTCTTATTTGCGCACCCTGCGCACCAGATATATCTTCTAAAAGATTCGAGCAACGTCTATTAAGTTCTTTTATATCAGGTACATCATCTGAAATATCATCTTCTTTTTCTTTCAGATCCTCTTTAGCTTTACTTTCAATTTGAGCAGCTTTTTCTTTAACAACTTCCGATTTAAGCTCTTCTATTTTTTGTTCCATTTCACCTAGAAAATCTTTTTCTGTATCCATTTTTTCTAAAGCTTTAGTCTTGCCAAGCGGTTTTTCGTCATGTTCACTAAAAAGCTTACTTTCAGTTAAAACAGACGTTCCTTGAGAGGAACAAGTTGAAACTTTGTAAATATATTCGGTACTGCTAGTTATAGCCTCAGGCTCGTCAGACGCCAAAGTTTTAGATACATCTAATGAAGAATGATCTTCCGAAAACGTTTTTTCATCGATAGACTTGGAAGTATCTTTGACACTTTCTACAGAGGCCTTTGAATAGTCTTTCGTTAAATCTACGGTAGAGTCTTTTGATAGTTCATTTGTAGCAAAATCTCTTGATGTATCTTTACTATCGATGGATGACTTTGAGTAGTCTTTAGTTAAATCCACCGATTTTTTGGACAAATCTGGTGTGCCACGATCTTCAATTTCAGATTTCTTTTCTTCTTCAAAGTCTTTGGTCTCCATTGAACTCTTAGACGGGTCTTTGACTAAGTCTGCTCCACTTATTTTAGACACATCTGCTGAAGTGGCATCTTCCACTACCGATTTTTGTTCTTCGTCTGAAGATTTAGTCAATGATGATATGACAGTAGTCACTGACGACTCTGTTGTTGATTTCGATATGAGGTCCGTTCGTGTGATGTTGTCAACAAAATGGGTTTTTTTAAGGATTTTTTCTAAAGATTTTTCTTCTCCATTATCCATTTGCGAAGCGCTAAAGCTAGATTCAACAGCATCTTTAGTTTCAGTTTTATCAACCAAAGCTGAAACCTCGTCACTATATTTTATTTCGTCTGCAAAGTCTTCAATCTGAAATATTTAACAAAAATAACAAAAATGATTATTAAATACTGACCTGAAGTAAAGTAGGTATATAATTAATTAATGTATCAGGTGAGCCTTTTTCATGCGTTACCTCTTTTTCTGGAAAATCATCAGCATCATCTAGAGAGTCCGTCCTTAATTTTTTTGGATCAAAACTAGATGCTGGGGTCTTTCCATCCAAGTCAGAGCTCGGTTCAATTATTTCTAAAACCTTTGCCTTATCCATATCTAAAAAAAGCATGAAACTTGTCATGATTTTAAACATAAAACTTTCGTGGGACGACATCGTATTAAAGAGATCACAAATGGGTTACTCAAGTAAATAATGTCGAAAATCGCTGGACATGTTTCGAGCTCGTCTGGAGTCCCTAATCATGAGCAGACACGGCCGCACGACGAACACTGAGCTGTCGAGCTTTTTCGACATTATTTACGTGAGTAACCCGTTGTGATCTCTTTAATTTGTCATGATTTGTAACAAAACACTTAGTTATTCTCGCTAATTGATAAAAGAATAAAATGAAACAAGACGTCACCTGATTCAGAATCGGTGTAAATTTGTTCTTCAACCTCCTCTGGCGAACTCTGCACTGAAAATGTTCTAGCGTGTTTCTTTTTGGGCATAATCATAATTTCACCACTATCGCGTGATAACGATTTCATTAACGTCGGCCTTTCTTTAATTGCTTTTCTTGCTTCTTCAATTACTGTTTCCTTTACCTCTTCCGGATGTTTTTCTTTCTCTCTAGATGACTCTAAGTACTCCTCTACTGTATTTACGGCTTCTTCTATAATAGAATCTACTGAAACCTGACCAGCAAAGTCTTGGGGTTCTTCACTTTCAACAATAGGCTCCTCTGATGACAAATCAACGTCTTCTGAAGCCTGTTTAATTATGATTTCAATATTATCAGCCATTTGCTTCATTGTAGAATCAGATTTTTTTATGGTAGATTCTGTTTCGGTAATTTTTTGGCTGTCTTGAATGACATTTGAAACAAATTTATTCATTTCTTCTTCTGTTTCAACCTCTGACTCCGCAATTCTTTCAAGTGAAATTGCAGGGCTTATACATGAATGTCTTCGCTCTTCTTTGTGAGGTGCTTTAGCATCATAAGATCGTTTTTCAGTTTCACCTAAATCCTTTGTGATAGTTTTGGCATCTTTGTCTTGCACTGGGCTTCGAGAAGCTGCTGCAATTGATCCTTTCTGTAAAATGTCGTCAATAACAGGCTTGACTTGCTCTTTTGTAATTTCTTGTGACTCTTTTAAATCTAAAACCTTAGGCACAAACTTTTTGGATTCTTTTGTGTCATGGAAGTCATCACCAATATCAAAATGACCGAGCGTGTCGGTTCTGATTTTAGAGACATCAAATTTACTTTCGCTTATAGCTGTTTGTTTTCTCATTTGTACTTCTTTTTTTTCCGATGAAGTGGTTTCACTTACCACTGTAGTCGTAGTTTTCGTTACAACAGCAGGACCATCTGTTTTTGTACCAGTATACGTCGTTTCCGTTTGTTTCATTATACTAATTGGTGTTTTATCTTCTGGAAATTTGACAGATTTAACGTGTCCGTCTTTAAAAGTTACCGTTTCAGACGATTTTGGTGCTTGCACACTTTCCCTCTTAAGTTGTTCTTCACGTTCTCTTGATAAGAAGTCTTTAGTTATATCTCTATCTTGCGCAGTTCTGCAATAGATAATGAACTTAGTATTAATACTGCTTATCGACCGAGATCAACGAGAAATGAGTTTGTTGTCTTACCCGATTTCCGCAATGTTGGGCAATTTATGAACATGTTCAATCACATGATCTTCCGGAAAACCTTCAACGTCATCTAATGAGTCACCATGTTGAAGTTTGGACAATTTTGATTGCTCTGGTTTCCCTGAAACTGATAATAAGTTCAAACGATATGACATTTTATTAATATACCTCAAAGGACGTTAATAATGCAGTTTGTTTCACCTCCAACTTGCTTAATTTTAGCGTCAACGTCAATTTTCTGTTCGGTTAATCCTTTGGAGACATCAGCAACATGAGTTCCTTGAGTAGCAATATCATCTTCTGATTCTTCAAAAGTATAATCTCTGGATTCGGTTAAACTGAGAGCATCAGACAAACGTTTTTCATCTAGGCGTAATTCACTGACTGAACCTGATCCAGCTGATGTGACTGACTGCCGCTTGACTATTTCAACTGTCAAAAGAGATACATACAATAAGAGGCTGATTTTATTAAAGCTTTAGATAAAAAACCAAATTGGACCAGTAGTTTACAAAATAACCTACCTTTTTCTACAACACCATCTTTAACTGTTTGAGCTTTTGTTTCTTCTACTTCAACTTCTTTAATGGTTTTCTTTATAGTTGACGTAAACTTCTCTCCCTCTACAAGTGCTCGCTCATCTCTTACCACGAACTCTTCAGAGGATGATTTCTTTGTTACAGCATCCTCGGAACTTATTTTGTCAGATATACCTTCTGAGGACTTACGATCTGAAATTTCAATTTCACGGCTACTTTCAGAAGAAATTTTGGCAGAATGGTCGTCCTTATCAAACGATCTGGCGACTTCTTCTGCCTCCGTCACAATAACTTGAATCTCTTTGCTTTCTTCCTTAGGTTTTGTAACGTCCTTGTCGTTCTTTGTATCTATGTGTAAATCACTTAATTTAGTGATGGACATAGATTCAGTTCTAGAGTGACGCTTTGGTGCCATCTTCTTAAATACAGGCTCCGATTCTTTATCAGATTCCGAGCTTTGCTTGTCAGAGTCGGTAAGTCTTGGTTCATACCTCATAGATGTAAAACCGGCAACGCTTTCTTCGAACTTTTCATCACCAAAACCACTACCCGAATCGACAGTTTCTTCAAATTCCGCACGTTCATCAAAATCAGAAGAAGAAATTTTGGCCTTGATATCAGATTGATCTGATTTTAAGGAGTCTGCTTCTGAGTGGCGCCGGGAGTCTGTATGTTCTGAATCTTCAAGAGAATCAGAGTATATACGTTTTGAGAAAAAGCACTCTTGAACAGAATCATCCTCAGGAACGGTTTCGATGAATTGCCGCGCCTTCGCGCTTATAACTGGCGATTCTTTTGGTGAAACCTTTAATAATAATAATACAGTAATTATTACAATTATTATGTGAAAAAAAAACAATAATAACAAAAGAACATATGAACCTACTTTAAACTACACTAATCTAACAAACCGCTACTACCAGTTATTAGTTCCTAAAATGCCGGGGCTAAGACCACGGATACCCCTGCCGTCATGTAACACGTGTATTAAGAGCTCTAAAACAAATATTCGCGTTCATCACACTGATAATGGCCGTTACCGGGAATCGTAAGCTTTTGATAATTAGTATAAACACCTAGCTAATAGTCTAGTGGCATGTAATAATATAGGTAATCATAATTCTTGACATTTAAATATGTAAATGTATTGACATTGCAGTGCCGTGATAAGGCAATAAAGTATATTAGTACGACTATGACTATAGGAGGCAGGGTCACTACCAACTAAGGTAAACAAATCTTCAATTTTCGCAAATTTATGGAAATATTCAGATAGTCACCTTTTCCTGATCCCCTGTTTTCAGGGCGGCAGCATGCGTCTGAGCACTGAATTCACTTTCAAACTTCAAGAACTCCAAAGTCTGGGCTCTTGACGTTGTTTCTTTAGCCAACCCACTGACTTCATCGGCTGTAACTATTTTTTCCTCGACGGTTTTCTCTAAAACTGGCTTATGAGCAGGGCTTGCACCCAATTGGTCTTCCAAATCAGAGAATTGAGAAGCTTCATCTAAAGAGTCACTTCGGTGTTTAGAATCCTTGGAATAGGCCTGAATAAAAAACATTAAAGTACTTTTTAGTAAATCAAAACACAAAATGTAAGTAAACTTTTACAAGTGCTAAATCTATAATCGCGCAACCCATGTTGTTCGTATTACAAAGTCGAAGTATACACACATACATTAAGTACATTACCTATTAAGTTTAAAAGCAGTTTAAAGTTGATGCAATTTACTTGTCCGTTGGTTGACAAAGGAAATAAACTTTTTCTTAACTTTTTCCCCGCGCGCTAAATTAAATTTAAAAAAAAACACAGGGTGTGTGTTTGACATGAAATCAGGTTGAAAAATAAAAATATTAAGAAATAAAAATGTTTTTTCTATGCAAACTATATAAATAAATATCACACTGTAGGCTTTCGATATACCGTAGATAAATGTTCGAGAAGGCCGAATGCTTTATCTTCATTTATCCACAGCTATAAATCCGTTCAGGCAAAATTACTTTGGCAAATGTTCTGATATTTTTTGACAAACAGAGTCTCAATTCAGTCCCATGACAAAATTAATGATTTTTTATAAAATGCGTTGTAACAAACCTTAGATTCAGTTTGCGAGATATAACTAACATCTTTCTCCGTACTTTGCTGCAAGTCAGCCAAGGAATCCGCCTTATCTATGACAGATGGTATTGGTGATTCTTGGGATATCTTGCGCCCGGCCAAATCTTGCAGATCGGAACCCATGGAATCAGTTTTTGTGTGCTTGCTTATTTCAGATTTCGAACTCGTTACACTTACTTGTGCTTCAACCTGTAATGCATTAACTATACCAGTTATTTTATGTTTTTGGATTTGTTTTATACAATTTTTTAATAGGTACCATTAACATCATCAGTCATTTTATGAGTCTATAAATCTTTTAATTAAATTAAATGCGTAGTAGCCATAAACTCATATCTAGCTCGCCCGCTAAGTTTTTTGTATTTAATTAGACATATAAATAATACCACTTTTCAGTGAAGGTAAATATCGTCAGAGATTGAACACATATATACTTACGAAGTAATTAATAATTGTGTAAAGTCTCTGAAAGTGATAATTACCAGGCCCGCGTGGGAAATATTACCCAGGGGTCTGATTTATTTTAAAATAATCGTTTTTTTACCTTTTCAGTTACTTTGTCGGTCGCTGATACATCTTTCTCCTCCAATGTTTCAGTAATATCTTCTTCACTAACCTTGGTTCTTAATTCACTAGTCATTTGTTTCTCTAATTTTCGCTCCTTACTCGATGTTGAAACAGTCCCATTCTGTTTATCCGTATCTATTGGTTTCTTACGTTTATCGTCTTTACTCTTTGATTCGAATACATCTCCGACAAATCTAGGAATTTTAGACTTAGTTCCATCTCTATCTACTTTAACAGTTGTCTGAGATTCCGTTTCAGTTTCGGAATCTGTAGATTTTTTGAGGAATTCGCTGTCCTCTTCCGATGACACCTGCACTAGTGTGGAGTCAGTTCTCATAGTTTTCGGGAAAGGTGTAGCTTTTTCGTCAATTTTAATTTTCGAATCAAACTGCTGAATAGTGTCTTTAACAGATTTGACATGCGTCTCAATATGGGTTTCAGTGACGTGAGAAACTTTATGCGTCACATGTTCTTTTGTTTCCATAGTGCTTATTTGTTTTGATTGCTCTCTAACAAACTCTTGAGTATATTCAATTCCTTGATCTTGTTCTAGTGTATGTTTTTTCAATGCTTCTTTTGTTAACTTAACAGTCGTTTTAGGTAATTCAATAGAAGACTCTTTGGACATTTTTGATTCGAAAGAACTAATTTTTTCCTTAAGCGGTAATTCGGCTATATCTTGTTCTTCTACTAAATCAGGTGAGCGTTCACCGTCATCTATTTTTTCTTCAACTCTAGAACTATCGATTTCTTTTTGAGAAATAGTATCCTTAAAGCTATCAGTTTTTGTTACTTGAGTTTTTGTTACTTCAGTTGTTTCAGCAGTGACCGATTTTCTAGGAGTAATAGTAACATTTGAAAAGTCACCGGATGGGAACCGCATTGATTCATTCCTCATATGCCTTTGAAGATGTTTTGGCGTTGGTTTGGCAGGCGACGAAGGATCGAATTTTCTAAATTGTTCAATTGGTCGTTCTGTGGTCTTCGTTTCTTCTTTAACAACTTCTACAGTCGCTTCTCTATGTACTTCAACCTCTTGTTCTTCTTCAACAGTATCTGGGGAAGTTTTCGATCGCGTTCGTTCTAATTTTGGATCCTTTTCTTTAACTTGTTGTTCAATATCGTGGAATTTTTTAATATCTGGTTTGATTTGAGTCTTTATTTCTATAATTTCCTCTCGGATTTCTTTTTTCTGTTTCGATGCTGGTATTTTACTTTGACTAAGTTTTCTTGTGATTTGTTCCTTTCTTTCAGCTACACTACGCTTAACATCTGAAAAAAAAACCAGTAATAACATTTGTTTAGTAATTTTACATAAATTTATCATATAATGTAGTTCTTGATTTCCAAACCTTCGTCTTCTTCGCTCTCCTCACTCGGTGTAGGAGGAGTTGCAGTTCTTTCCATTTCACTTTTCTCTAGGACAGACTTCTCTTCTGGGGAATATTTGGCTTCATCTTGATCATGATCCGACTCCATGCGTAAGCGTTCAGGAATTTCATCATCAAGCACCCTATCTTTAATTTTATTGTCTTCTTCAGCTGAAATTTTCACATGTTTTGATTTGATTGAGTTAAAAATATTAGTATTTATATTAATGTTACGTAGGACCTTATCTATTTTTTGTTATTATGCGTTAATAAATACCTTTATAAGCCTCAATTTCTTCGGAGGCCTGTCTTTCCTGATAAATGTTACGTTGGATTCGTCTTTCATTGGTCACTTCTGAATGTGAAGCTATGATGTCATCCCTTCCAATTCTGCAGAGCGCCAGTTCCAGCGAATTATCTGTTAAAAAAAAAACTTTAAGATACCTTGAACACTTATATAATCGCACACATAATATAATTATTAGGTTTGTACTAGTTTGATACTGTCGCGTCATGTTAACGCCATCTAGTAAGGCGCAATGAAAAAACGGTGACATTACTTGTATCGCGTCATTTGGCTTGCTTTGAAACCAAAAAATGGTTTCTGGTTTGTATCAGTATCTTGGTATGTTACCACTTAGTACCGTTGCGGTGTAACGCAATAAATTCCAAGTTACCTTGGGCTTTCGTCCCGGACTGGGTCTTCCACAGCTTCATCATCAGCTGCGCCTGTTCCGACGCCGTGATCCTCTTCGCCTGGATCTGGTTCACGGTAGCCACGTTCACTCCCAGCTCGTAGGCCAACGCTACCCAGTCCTTGCCGAGAAGGTTGGAGATGTCTTCGAACCTGTAAAATTTCGAGCTTTAAAAATCCTTCTGTATATTAGTCGATTTCTTTATTGATTGTTAAAGTGATTTTTTTGTTAGTTCTTTTTCTTAAAATGCCTCTTTAACTAGAGAAGTTTAGCTGTTAGATCCTGGAAAATGTCTCTGTCTTTTGCGAGTCGGAAGAGTTCGGATTAAGAAAAATGCCTCTAATATTGCGTTTTCCGTACCATTATCATTAACATTGATATATAAGTAAGCTTATGATTGTCTAATACCCATAGTACAAGCCTAAGCCTTAGTTTGGGGCTAGACTAGTGTGAGATTGTCCCTTATATTTATTTATTTTTATTAATATACATTTACTTCATCTTAACTACTCGTCCTAGGAAATTCTAGTACTAAATGCGGACACAGGGCGCTTTTTTCAATCGCCATACCAATTTTATATACGAAGTCACGTTAACCTTCCTTGCTATAGAAGAAAAATATTCGTGCTCTTATCTAAGTATTGCTGTAAAACATGAAAGGTTTGATATTTTAAACAGGGAAATGAAAAATTTTCTCTGATGGGTTGTGCACCTGTTATATTATTAATATGAGAATCTTAAGTCTTCGTGGAGTTTATCCCCAAACCTTGGATCATTAAGCCGTTGCTTCCAGATCAGCTCCTGTTCCTCGGTTCGGCGTGGCACCGCGTCGGGCACTGGTGATGTCCTTTCCGCTTGCATTTCATCCGGCACCATAATGTTGAGTACCGCGATCTAAAAGTCAGAATTATAACGTCTTTGACCACGACCACGAGTAAGGGCGTACCCAGAGAGGGCTTTGCCCTCTGAATTTGGAATGCTTTTGGGGATTTAAGTTTCTGATATACAATTTTTCCTGATAGAATTAAATCCGTCGTAGATTATTTTATTCTAACTATGTTCTTTACTTCTTATGTGCTAATAAGTGCTTTATGATGCATACAATTAAAAAAACGTCGTTTTCACGAATTTAATGTATCTGAATGTGGTTCATAGTTTTTTCCTATCTTGATACTTATTTTGTTTCATATCAATTTAAGTCACATATTGATTGAACCAGCATTATTTGCTAGTGTCAATTCTATAACCAGATGTATAATATCCCGGTATGAAAAAACAAAAACGGCATTGAATTTTCTGCAATTCTTATATTCGGAAATACATTTAGTATACTCACAGGAGCTGGTGAAGGTTCTCCCTTGGGAACCTTCGGATCTCTCATGAACTGGCACCGGCACATTGGCTCCAAGTCTTGGGTCTTGATCATCACCGGGAACGCAACCCGGTTCTCCCGGAAGGCTCTGAACGGTAGGGTTAGCTGTTCCCCTGACTTCGCTATCGGGACCAGGTTGCCTCCAAATTCTAGGTAGATGGGTTTTCCTTCATGGACCTGAAAGTTTACAAAAAAAAATTGGTTTACATTTTTTGTAGAACAAAGATGATTCAAATTGTCGTTGCATACAATTTAATAGTCCCAAAGACCTACAGGTTTTTGTGCTGCAGATATTTAAAAGAGATGGTGTATGAAGTAATTTTTAGATGCTACTGAAAACGCATTATAGACTGAAATGTTTTATTACTTAAATTTATTTGACGTATAATGTAAAGGACAAAAAAGCACAAATTCTAACCACAATGTAGGGTGCCAAGGCACCGCTATGCTATAATGGGTAAGGTATAAACTGTTCGATTTGGGTTTGGTTATTAAATTAGGAATATTGAACATAAAAAAGTCGGTAAAATATTAAAAGAATATACGACGCTATTAAAATGAAACTGCCGGTTCTTACAGTCATTTTAAATCGTACTGTATGACTTTGTTGAGTGATAAGTACTCTCTACTACTTAAAAGTACGGTTGAAGAATGAATGTTTGGATTTGAACACCATTAAAAGATGAACTCTGTTACATTCAATCTGACTTAAAGTTGGCAAAGCATTTGCGGTCTCGAAATAGCAGTCAAATTATGATTAGATACAAATATTTTTACGAACAAATTAGCGAGCGAAGTTAACCGTTACTTCGAGGAGGAACAGTTTAAATTCGCTCTTTGATCAAAACCGAAATAACATCGATTCTGTTCGAGCGAAATCGAAATGAAATAGTACATTACTTAACAAGGGCTGTAAAAGAAAGAAAGCCCGAAATCGCAGGTATTTGAGACCCGAGCCGTAGGCGAGGGTTGTAAATATGCGATAGAGGGCTTTCTTTTTTACTGCCCGTGATGAGTACACAATTTTACGTCTTCACCTGGCCACAATGCGAGTTTTACCGTGCGCGCAGCGTGCGATAAAACTCACATTATGGCCAGGTGTTACGTAAATGATCTTTTTAAAAGTGCTGGTTAAAAGAATTAACCCAATTTCACCTGGCCTAGTTTTGTATAGGTCTTGGTGGCCTTACCTCGACGTCGCGGCTCTTGGCCACCTGGATCAGCCGCTCGATGCGCTCGAGCGCCTTGTCCTCCTTGTCGTCGGTGACGCAGAACATGCGCAGTTGCGCCTGGCAGTCGTCCGTGCGCTTCGCGAACACCACGAAGCGAGCCATGAATGGCACGTGGATTGCCTCTCTGTGGAATGGATAGAAAAATTCAACAGCTATTTATTTGAACTCATCCGAACGTATTTAGAGAAAATAAAGTTTTAGTTTAGGCGTGATATGAAAGAATTTCAATTGCACATTCTGAAATGTTTTTACTTTTTGAATGCTGCGAAGTTTTTGAGTCATAAAAAAATACCGAATATGAATGATTCTCGGCAAATTAAGTTTATAGTTTTAGAAGTCTTATAAAATAAAGAGATCGATATTCAATTCAATTCAATTCAATTCAATTCAATTCAGTAGTATCTGCCTACCCCTCTGGGAAACAGGCGTGATTTAATGTTTGTATGTATTTGAATAATCAACAATACCGTCACCCCACTCCATTGAGATTTTTTAGGAATCTGGTTTTATAACTCACTTCTACAAATTTAATTCTCAGTGGCTAGTCAAGATGATTTTCGAAAATCGACAAAATGTATAGGATTGACGTAAGCTGATAACAGATCGCGTCAACCGCTTTTGTCAACTCCATACATTTCGAGTCGATATAACCTCATAAGGCCCAGTGTGCAATAGCATGTACATTATCAAGGCAATTTAATTTGAACAGTATTGCAATGGAAATAAAGTTTATTTGAAAATGGCATTTTCGAACAAATGTAATTAAACTTTATTGCCTTGATTGTAGATTCAAAGTCCCACTGACAAAATACTGGCTGTTTGTAGTACGGTGGGCCTTATGAGGATAAAACAGAACAATAGCAGCATTTTCAGCTTAGCTAGACCTACATACCTGTATAGCTCTGTAGCCATCTTAGTAGCATCCTCGATGTGTCTGCAGTCAATCAGCCAATACCGAGCCGACACCGTCGTGGTGAACGAAACGCAATCGTTCACGAAAGTCAGAGGCGTATTCTCAGTAACATCTTCCCAGTGCGCCCTGTTTGTTCCTCCTGCCATAACAGTTTCTTTTTCATCTACTAAACTTGTATTACCATTATTATTAACAACCATGCATTCTGCTGTCTTTGCATCTTCTACACTTTAATTATTTCTGATATATTGTAAGCCAGTGCAGCGTGGCGGTTAACACACTTTTAAGGACTGCTTTAACAATTAACCCATCAAATTCATGCTGAAGCGTCGTTTCCGTGTCAACATTTATATTATTAAGCAGCAGTAACTAATTAATAGCTATTTCCATCACTACTATACCATTCATTGCTATAATGAGGTCTAGTCATGTTAAGACTATTTTAACTTTCATAGAACATATTTACACAGAAATACAAATATCATGTTAGTATAAAGATTCATTATACTTAAGAAAAACCGATGCAGAAGAATTAGAGATAGAATAAGAAAAAAAGTACAAATAATATTTCCAAAACGGCCTATAGCAAACACACAACAAGCAAAGACAACACACCACACAAAAACAATAAATAACGCCGTTGTTTAATTCTAATAAATAAAAAGTGACTGAATATGTGGCACGCCATGTACTGTCACAGCTCTCAAAAACGGTGCTTTCGTCCAAATCAAAATAAATCTAAATTTTCAAACGAATGTTTGTGCCAAAACACCAGGTTTGGTTTCCGAATAACAGATCTCTCGAAGGACATTCACTAAAACCCAAAGCAAATTTTCAAAGTAAATAACGACGGAACTAAAAACATAACAGTGAAATAATGACCAGAACAGAAATGAGATAAGTCAAAGATGATGTGAAGAAAAACAGAACTGATAGGCCGTTTTGGAAAAGAACTTTGGTTTGTTACAAGCAAAAAAACGAAATATCAGGAACATTGGCGCAGAAGAATGAATGAGGATGGCGAAGATGGCACCAATTTGGTATCTGTTGCCCTTAAGCTAAATTCCAACAATTATTTTACGTGTGTCAGTCTCTTACAAAGTGCCAATAAAGTTATTGCAATAGAAATCTATGTCTTGTTTAGTTTTTACACTTGCTTAAACAGAATAACGTCCAGTGATTATATCGCAGTGCATTCTCTTGACTCCCAAGGGTTTGAATGTTATAATACAGGGTGAATGTGATTTAATAAAGCGTAAAAATTCCAGCCCGTGCATAGAGGAATAATGTATGAAAAGCAAGATATGGATAAGCATTCGAGTAGTGAAAGAGGGAAGAAAGTCGATGCATTCGATAATTATACTTGTCAAGCAACCGCAACAACATTGCTTAAGTATAAATATCACACCGAAATGACTTATGGAAGAATTCTGAACGTAAACTTTGGAACGAAGAAAACGTACAAATAATTGAACTCAAAATTAAAATGAAACTCAACCGACATTTCGATTTTGTTTTAAGAGTTTGTAATATTTCTAGGTTTTTACCTTCGAGAGATCGTTTGCGAAATACCCCTGTAGCGCGCCGATAGGTGGCAGCACATTATTTAGCGCCACACACGGTGAGCGTGCAACACACACAAACACGAGAACAAAGACAATGTAGGACACGCACAAAACGCACACAGGGACGTGTCCCGTAGCTGCTCAGTGCACTTGCCACAAGCGTCACAGCCCTGCCCTACCCTATCCGCGGCCCTACGTCTCGAGGTTCCATTTAAAAATGAAAATAAAGTTCTAATAAAGTACACTAATTTGTCAAATGATCATGCTCATCCCATCGTCTAGGATATCGGGAGATGAATTTCTATGATTTCCATAATATTCTTAATAACTACTCTATTCAATATTAAAGAGAAAATTCTAAATATGAATTACCGCAGTACCGACTGAACTATGTTCTGAACTATAAAAAAATATTAGATAGGTATATAAAATCTATCGTTACTCTATCTTGAAATAGCGAAAATCTATGTTCTACCAAATATCATGTTGTGACAGTTTTCGGTCCATTCGTAAACCGGATAGTTAAACGTCTATTTTCGACTGTCGCTAAGGTGTTGTAATGGAATATTGGTAATACCACGATTTGTATACCAGAGATACAGGAACACTAGAATCGAAGCTGAATTACTTGTAAGCCTAAATTAAACCTAATTGTAGGCACACTTACCTCCCGTTAAGGCAAAGCTCATTTTATCGTCAATATAGCAGTACAAAAGCCATACTCCATCGCAACACTTTACAGACTTCTAAAAGTCATTGGAATCAGGACATTGTAACCAAATTTCACAAAACTGAGATTAACATTCTCCAAAACTTTCGAAATAATTTGGCAACGTCTATTTCCAATTCCATCAACTCATCAGTTCTGCAAGAAGAATGTAAGCGGAATATAATTGTACCTGATATGGAGCACAGCAGCCTGAGGGTCGGAGCTGATGATGTACTGTACTGGTTGGTCATGCCCTGAGTATGCGGCCGCGGCGCCGGCATACTCAGGGTGATGGCTTTGTGGAACTTCCTCCTCCGAGGTTCCACGGTCACTACAGGAGACACTGCTACTCCTCGCCCTAGGAGCTTAGCGGTCAGCTCTGAATCAATTATTTGAGCCTGTTGGAAAATTTATGACGTTTTTAAATCTAAAATTCCTGTTCAAAATTCAGTATCATTTAAGATTTTGATTTTTTACTTTGAGATGCCTTTTCTGGATTTTTCTAAAGACCAAACGTAGAGTTTTAAGCTTCCATGCTTCGTCGAGGGGTGTGTGTGCGAAAGTCTAAACAGTGCGAGGTGATTAAAAAAAATAGGTAGGTAGGATTATTTTACTTACCTTGTTAAATTCTCATTTCTTTATGGAATTATTTAACATTAATACGTGTATTTATACGTATACACGCCTTTGCAGTTTTTACTCACTGGTTTGGGTAGAAACATAAAACAGCGATTTCATTTTCATTTCAAATAAGGTGGCGAGCATTTGGTGCAAAAAGCAGTTGAAACATATGAAATCACAGGAAAAGCATTTTAAACAAATAATTAATCAATCACACTTTATCAACAAACTCGCTTTTTTTTCTCACACATGCGCTTCTAATGCCACACAGTAAAAAGCTCAAAATACGAAACAGCAAATAAAAATACACATGCATCTCACGTTTGGTCTTTAGGAAATACCTACGTCGTACAAAAATCTCAATAAACTAGTATAAAGCATAAGATAAACATTACCCAATAAATTTAGCGATCGACTTAAAAATACGTTCTTACAAATTATACGTCACTCCAAGTTTCACACACTATATATATAATTCCATTACAATAAATATATTAATTGTATACGTATATAATAATGCACGTAATGCTATATTTATTCAGGACAATCGTATACATGCTTCAACCTAAAGACCAACAAGAGAAAGTACAATCTTTTGACACGCGTTTGTATGTGTGAGAAAAAACTACAGTGATTTCATATAATTCACTTGCTTTGAATTTAAACAAGGTTATGGAGTTACATGAACTTTATTGAATTCAATCTACATCTTTAAGTACATTCTAAATTTATTGGGTATTCCATAATGGAGTAACGCATTATGATAATTATTGTGACCAAGTGTTACTTAATGAACATTCTACAATAAACACGTGTCTATAAGTGACAAAGTTTAAACCTGCTTTAACTTTAATGAATTAGATATGTGAATAATGCCTATTCGGAGATTATATAAAACAATTAGATTATATAAGTGCTGTCAAATCTGATCAAGAGGGTATATAATTACCAAAAGTTGTAGCATTGTTAAATATTAGCGATCCCAAACCCAAAGTCAATACATTAAGATATGGTATGGTTACATCTTTACCGAGATTATCAGATTTGACTAGTCACTTAATACACATCAAACTTACAGAGTACATCAGTTTTCACAAAATATCAAATCCTATTGCTGTCTTACTTAATTTAAAATTCGTGAAAAATACTAAAATTGTAAACATCGAATCGTAAAAAAATTTGGCAATTGTATTTGTACTTTTGTTATAAATGTTATTCTGATAACCCTAAAATTAACTAAAATCGATAGTAAAGAACACAATTAATTTGGCTTTAAATTAAATTTTTCTAATCATGAACACATGAGGATAGCCCATGAATTATTATTAGACCCAAATCGACTTGTAGAAGAACATAGAACAGGAATAGGTCATAATATAATGACGCTACGAGTATCTACTAAAACGGTTCTAGTCGTGGGTTGAAATAATACTTCACGAACTACACTACAACCGCTAATTTCTCTAAATACTAAACTAAAAGAACTTAGTTCTACTTATAAAAATAGATGCTGTAAATACGTATTAGAAATATCGATTTGTCGGTTAATATTACTTGATTAAAATTCGTTTATGTGATTCATAAGCATTAATTATTGCCCGACTTTGTCGGTGGTATTACAATGGTTCTTAAACCGAATGATCTTATGAACATGTTTTAGAAGCTGGCTTTCAATCTAAATTTCAAAGAGTCTACCAAAGGACTCGTAGAAGCCACCATGTCAGATTTTTTTGGAGGATTCTCTGAGCAAAGGCAAGTTTGAATCTTCAAAATTATAGATTTTAGATACATTACATATTAAATATTGTACTTGAGAAATTCTGAAATGTATATCTTCTACTTCAGGCCTTTTAAATGACAGCCAACTCAAAATAGCTGCTGATCCTGCTATTATAGTAGACGAAATATAATCTGAGGCCGTAGCCAAGATGCATTACGCTAAATAGCGCTTTTATTCGTTTCGTTTTTAAAAAAATGGCGTCATGCATCTTGACCAGGGCCTCTAGAACCCTAGTCAAGATAACGCTAAGTTTGAGATTTTCGTAAATCGACAAAATGTATAAGATTGACGAAAGCTGATGACAGATCGCGTCAACCGCTTACGTCAACTCCATACATTGAAAGCCAATAGAAAACAGAAACGTTAGTGTTTGCATCTTGGCTATGCCTACTGTACCGATTCGTTTTGGAAGCGCTATGTCGAATCGGTGCAGATTATATTTCGTCAACATACACCAGAAAAACATGTCCAATAAGATTTTCCTAAACGTAAAGTACTTTAGTAAATATCGGAAAGACAAAGCTACCAAATCAGCGAGAAACGTTTTTTCTTCGACACGTTATTGACAGTAATCTTTTTGAGGTTCATGTCTTTGACGCCTTTGCGGGGTTTGAAAAGGTTTACCTGGAGGCCCACTTTGATCTTCTTGGTGAGGGCGCCTTGAGGGAATACGGCTTGCACTTGGGGAACCACGGAACTGGATACCATGCCACCTGGGAAATCAGATGAGTATAAGTTCCCATACTGCGTAGTTATGATGGTAAGTAGGTTTGGTTTATAAGAGCATCGGTGGCCTGGGTTAGCGGGTCGACCCGTGATCTTAAGTTGCCAAGTTCGAACCTCCGCGGCCACCATGTACCAATGAATTTTCTAACTTTAGTACATTATTGGAAGCTCTTACGGTAAAGGAAAAACATCGTGAGGAAACCTGCACATTCCGAACAGCTGAGTATGTAAGAGGATCCATGCACGAAAGATCCTAAAGGGGTGGAAGGGTATTCGAAAGGGTCCATCTGTATGATAAGATAAGATAAGATAAGGTTTGGTTAATTGCGTGCTATTGGATAGCCGTCTTTTATTATGGCGTTACAAAAGGCAAGGCGATAATTAAATATCACAAACAACTGTAAAATAGATACAAACCCCCGATATAATAATGACCTAATTTAAGAGCTACTCTTAAACGGACCAACCGATTTTCATAAAACCTAGCAGAGAATTGAAACCATTTCTAAATCGGTCCATTTGATTAGAAGCTACGATGCCTCAGACAGATACACAAACACACGCATACCCAGATACACACATGAAACTTTTAATACCCATCTTTTTTGTCCCGGGTTAAAAATAAGAATTTCAAAAAGTGTTGCCTTCTTTAAAACTTTGAAACCATCTATTTTTCAAATAAAAAGTTTTAATAAACGAATTGAACATTGAACAGGGGTTACCTTCAGGTCCAATAGCATGCACCTCCTGGCGGATGCGGGAGATGACAGCGAAGTACTGCGGGAAGTCGTGGGTAAGGATCCTGGTGACGCGCGGTGCGTCCCAACCTTTCTCATCTTCATTGGGTTCTGTGAACAAAGTAAGCATAGTGTTGTTCTTCAATGGTTTACAATGCCTATAGCTGACAATTGTTTGCAATGTCTGAGAGATGTTCAAAACACTGCCAATGGTGGTTATACAAATCAAAACGGAACCGGCAAGTTCGTACACGTTGTGTCGCAGTCATGCCATCTTGCTCTTTTGTTTATAATAAGAAATCAATATGCGAATAACAATAAAAGGCGTCGAGCAGTCAAGGTTGGAAATCCAAATGACTGTGGCCAGCGTTGATACTCAAGGTCTGTAGAAAAATCTGATTTTGACACATTTTCCTGCTCAACTATTTTCATTTATTTTCATTGTTTTAGATAATTTTGGTTTAAGCATCTGGTTTAAGTATTGAGTTTATTTTCAGCAGTGGTCTTCTTTTGGGAACCACAGGTAGATTTTTGACGTGTAACAGTGCCCTTGTGGCCTAATGAATAAATACCCTACGTCTTTGGTTAGCTGTAGCTGGGTGCATTGAATAGTACTGACCCTCAAGCTCCAAGGTCTCGTGAACCAAGTCCTGGTCATCAGCCCCGTCGGTGTGGTGCTCGCGCCAGCTGGTGCCGTTGTCGGACCGCAGCACAACGATCTCGCGCTCCTTGCCGCGCAGTGACGCGTAGTGAGGCACTTCCAGGACCACAGGCCTAAAGGTTCACGTAATGTTATAGAGACTGTATGTACTAAGTATTCATGACATCACTAGCATTAATGGGAACAATATAATTGTAGCTATAGGTATTTATGAAACTCGTCCATGAGTGAGTGACTAACTGACAACGCACGACCTAAACCTAGGGACTTGAAATATGGATGAAATATTCCTTGGGGTACCTACCCGGGACGAAATAGAGATGGAAGCGGAAAACAAATTTTACACATAAAAAGTCACAGGCATCATCTACTTGGGTTATAATAATCATTATGGCAGCCGAAACTGCTGGACATAAACTTTTCTAAAAGATCTCTACCATGAACAATTCTATGAGCACTCGCATCATGTTAGTATGCCACATCATGAGTCCATCTTTAATTGCTAAAAACTGAAACTGGTGTAAATTGAGATGGTCGGTTGCTTTAAATTTGCTATTCAAGTTGCAATGAGGGCATTTTGAAGCAATATAATTATTTGCAAAACATTCTAATGTCGGTTCAATTCACCAAAAAATATATAATTATGTAAAGACATTTTTTAACCAAACTGCTCTGCCTATATTACCTACCTGAAAACAGTTATATCTTACTCTACTGTATTGCAAGGAAGTGGTCAACTTACCCCAAGAACTTGGCAGACACTGGCCCCATCTCGAGCACCCTGGCGGCAAGAGCCTCGCCTTCCATCAGCGGAGGCATGTGGTTGATACGGGAAGGCTTCAGGTATCTGTCAATAACAAATTATTTTGCTTAATGATGTGAAGATTCTGGGAACTGTTATGTGTATTTTTTATGGAAAGGGCAAAGACTACCTGAGGCCCTAGACAAGATGCATTCGGCGTACGTTATCGTTATCAAAAATGTATAGGATTGACGTAAGCAGTTAGACGGTTGACGTCGTGTGGGCTTCGAGTCCACGTGCTCGTTTTCCTTCTCCAAACCATAAAAAAAGATAAGCCACTTCTGCTCGGTAAACCTATTGAGTATAGGAAGATAAGTCAGTAAGTTACCTGCAAGTGATCCTCGTCGGCTGCTGCGCGGACAGCGGCGGCACGATGACGCGCACGCCCCCGCCGCGGCAGCCGCGCATCGCCCCCCCGCGCGCGTCCACCAGGAACGACACCAGGAAGCTGGACAAACAACCACAATGTAATATTCATTCACTGGAATCACCAGCCCTAACATTACATTTTGTTCAACGTCGCGAGTTGATTTTCGAATCCTAAATTTCTCCTACACAGTCGCATACTTATGTTCTAAAATTAAAAATATATATAAATATAATTTGAAATAACTTACTTTTTCCATTGCAGCTTTTTCCTATTATTTCAAGTCCAGGCAGCGTGCAAGATTCAATGCGATTAGAATTTGAATTAACATTCTGAAAGAAACATTAGGGTTTAGACGTATAATATTTAAAGTGTTTTCTGTTAAAATATTTAAACATTATTCAAGCTTGTACCAAATCTGGTAAATGGAAATTTGTAAATGTTAATGAATAAAGAAATCGAAGAAAACAAGCTGTGCTCTCGTGTATTCGCCAGTTAAATTTTCTACAGTCGTTAGCAAAATATAAACACCCACATGGGAAAAACCTAAGTTTAAAGTAATGTATTTACTGACGGAACTGACTGGTTGGCAGTCGCAATTTTGAAATAGTTTGAAATAGTATAAATTATTTACACTTTCATTCTATTTGATAGGTGTGAGTGTTTTCTGTCAAAGTCGCATTTATTTGTCTGTTTAAATAGAGCGTACAAAATTGCATTCTAGGACCGTATTACTTCAGCACCAATCAGCGAAAGGGACAGATATATAAGACTAATATTACTGGATTTTTACCGCCTGGGACTTGGCAGGTTGACAGATACCAGTCCACCACTTGCTCTATTTTTTGTACTTTGTTGGGCCACCAGTTAAAGTTGAGCCATTAAAAGGAACTGACTTGGGCAGTGTAGGGTCCACGTTGTAGCAGTACCCCTCGGGCGCAGGCGCCGCGCTGTAACGGCTGATGCTCTTCACCACCACCTCCTGCTGTGGGGGGTACACGCCGTTCACCGAGCCTGTGGACATAATGTTGTCACATATCTGCCTGATGTGGCAGTTTGTGGTCACTTACGAGTACCATTGTCGTTTCCAAGGACAGCATATTCAAATTGCACAGAATTGTATATGTATTTTAATTGCTTACCACATCTTCGATCAAAATGCATTAAACTGACAAAGTTATTCTACAAATCAATTCACCATTATCACCGTGTCCTCCATACCGTGCTTGGTGACAGCAAATCCTACATAGTTGCAGAAAAACAGACCAGGCCAGTTACGCGGGTAATTATAGAACAACTTGCCTTGAACCTGGCGTTCCAAATAAACTATAACCTAACTCTGACACTCTGAACTTTTCTATAGGACGATTGAATGGTTGTCCTTATTTTATACAAAATTTGTAGAGACAAAACATAATTGATCGACGATTTAGTCTGCAGGCACTCACCAGTGGAAACTTCCATGATGTTCTTGTGGCTCAGAGCTGACTCGGTCCTCTCGTCACGCGTCACATCTATCGGGAGTGAGTCGTCTCCGAGGGACTTCATGTCGTCCGCCGTAAGGTAGCGGTACGGCTGGTCGTTCAGGATCTCTTCTCCTGAGAGTAGTTATAATAACGATATCATATCAATGATAAACCACACTTTAACATGTCTGACGCAAGTATATTTATTTTATTTTATTTTTATACAGGAAACTAACAGCCTTCTTGTCACTAAATAAATTTTACAATGTATAACAACCTAGGCCGTTTACAAGTTTTCACCTAAGAAAATGTTATGTGTTTTATGTTAGATATTGCAAGTTAAGTTATCCGTGTGTCAGTGAGCTATGTTAAGGGTAATGCCAGCTCACATCCGGGCAGCCACCGAACTGCCGTGGGCAGCTGAAAATCTTTGTTTGAGTAGACATCTTTTCTTAACTTAAGAAATTTCCTTTAAGATCATCCTTACAGTTCATCCTAAGACCTAACAAAAAAAGAAAATCCTAATAAGCTTTTTGATGAAATTACGCAATAAAATTTACCAGTGTAATGAGTTTAGTTATCTACAGCAGCTAAACAAATCAAACGTGACCTACACTTTAAGGATATACCACTACTTGGACGTAATTATAATTCGTGTATCATTAAGAAACTGAAATACTTAAAGAGCTCATTGATTGATAGTTCAGTTTAATCACACATTTGATCAAAAGCTGAATAAACCTTAACTTAAAGGATATCCTACCTCCTTCCTCCTCGGAGTCCGACATAAAGGTCTCGAGCATAGTCTCGGGCGCCATGACGCGGTACTTGTCGAGCGACGCAGGCGCCAGCGACGGCTCCGAGACCTCCTTCAAAGTCTCCATCACCGTCACGTAGCCTAGTTTGGACGCTATGTCCAGGGGAGTTTGGCCGCTCTGTGAAACAAGAAATAAGTTCCTTGCAGCTTCTGTCAACCTAGTAACCCTAATGATATTCCAACTCTGTAATTATTGTATTTGATTTTATGTTTTTTTGTACAATAAAGTGTTTACATACATACATACATACATATTCCATGTAATGAATATAAGTTTTCTGCAAGAACATAGCTTTTTTATAAGTATTTACCGGTTATAACAAGGGGGTTAGTGTCCCTAGATGAAGCAACGCCTGTTAAAAATCAAATGAGTCTCAAATTATAAATAGTCGGAACAAAAAAGATTATAATACTTACGGTAGTAATAGCATTGGCGTCAGCCTTATGCTCCAGGAGAATATTGACGATGTTGATATGTCCCTGTTGGGCGGCATGGTGTAATGCAGTGTACCTAAAACAATCGCATATGCCCATAAGAAGTTTCATCTAAAAAGATAATCTTTAAAATAACAACATACAATACATATCATCGTGAGCCATTACCAAAATTGTTTTTTAGGGTTCCGTAGCCAAATGGCAAAAAACGGAACCCTTATAGATTCGTCATGTCTGTCCATCCGTCTGTCCGTCTGTCCGTCCGTATGTCACCGCCACTTTTTTCCGTAACTATAAGAGCTATAGTATGGAAACTTTGTAAGTAGATGTATGCGGTGAACCGCATTAAGATTTTCATACAAAAATAGAAAAAAAACAATAAATTTTTGGGGTTCCCCATACTTAGATCTGAAACTCAATTATTTTTTTCATCAAACCCATACGTTTGGGGTATCTATGGATAGGTCTTCAAAAATGATATTGAGGTTTCTAATATATATTTTTTCTAAACTGAATAGTTTGCGCGAAAGACGCTTCCAAAGTGGAAAAATGTGTGCCCCCCCCCCCCCCCGTAACTTCTAAAATAAGGGAATGATAATAAAGAATAAAGAAAAACATTTATTTAGATGTATAGTGGTACGGAACCCTACGTGTGCGAGTCCGACTCGCACTTGGCCGGTTTTTTACATATTAGAATGTTTGACCACATTGGATAATGAATAACTATCGCGACAATTATATCACCTCTGAAGACTGCAATGAAGACTCAAGACATTGTCAAATCTCAGTCTTTGTCTCCCCACAAATGGGCAGTTCCCTTTATATCGTTAATTGTAAACATTCTGTCCGCTTTCTCGGACTCTAATTTTGTCAATACCCGATTATAACTACGATAAAGTTATCTACCAAGAAGTATAAACCTATGCAACAATTCTAAAATGCAATTACCCGTGTGTAGTCTGTGCCTTGACCGAAGCGTCGTTTTCGAGCAAGAACCGCACCATGTTGCCTTGGCCATAGTGGCTGGCGATGTGGAGCGGTGTGTACCCGCCTTTGGTACAGATGTCCACCTGAGGAATGATATAATAAATAGACTTAAATACTTAGCAAGACTGTCAAAAATAATTTAATAAGATATACGTTACGTACATATGGTCAATTTTGATTTTAGGACATGTGACAGTTGAAGCAAATTAAATTATAGCGCTTCATTTTACATCATATGAGAGTATACCAATAATTTTATGAAGCCCGAAGGCACTTCTCAAGATGCTGGGTATATTATATTTTCTTGACATAGAGAAGGCGAACGAGCACATAAGTCACCCTATGGTAGTTTATGGTATGGCGATGAGGTCATTTGCAATTCCATTATTATTAACAAATTAATGCGTTACCAACACTAAGTCCTAATATGGTATGCATCTATGCTATTACCGATTGCATCATCCCCACACCGGATACTTAATGCGAGTACAACTAAGCTGCAGTTTAAACAGTAAAATAGTGGGTGCTAGCGATCCAGACAGAGCGAGAGTAAAGCTTTTTTTTTCATGTCATTGTATGGTACCTCAGCGCCGTTCTTGGTGAGCAGTTGAGCAGTAGGCACGCGATCTTCTTGGGCAGCGAGGTGCAGCGCCGCGAGCCCGTTCCGAGACTGCTGGTCCTTATCTGCCCCTTGTTCTAGAAGTAGCGAGCACATCTCTGTGTGGCCCTGGGGAAGAATGAAGTGTGGTTAACATTGAGTTGTCACATTTGAGACAAGATTTTATTTGGCTTTGTTTGTCTGTCAGTATTTTTAGTTTCATTCTTGCAAGTCAATTTTGAACCAGTTTCCTGAACCTAGAAGGGAAAATATCCACGTGGCATTTCGAAAAAGTAATGAGTTATATTTTTATCAATACGTAGGTATGTATGTAAGCTCTTGTACATATGAATATAAAAGACTCATTTGCATCGATAAAATAAATGTACCTACAGAGGCGAAAAGGCACCACAGAGTAGGGAACGTGAGGAATATTTAGTCTGATTGCGCATCAAGTCAAGCACTAACACACAAACACAACATTTAACATTTAACTTCTAAATAGCATTGTACTGACGAGAAACATGACAAATTATAAATGTGTCTTATAAGAAAGTCTATGTAACATTAAAGAACATTTAAAGAAAATGTATGGTAATAGAAAATTCTCAAAGCTTAAAAATGTATCCGAGAAATTTCTCAGTAATTTCATAAAAACGTTTCCAAACTTTTGGAAATGCTCTCAACATTGAACATTTCTAGTCAAACCCCGTGTCTATTTACTGATCACAGTCCTATCACATACCTGTTGAGCAGCGAGGTGCAGCGGCGTGAATCCAGCCTTCGACTCAGCGTTGGTCAGCGCCCCGTACTCCAGCAGGGTCGCGGCGGTCTCCATCTGGTTCTTGCGAGCTGCTATGTGCAGCGGGGTGTGCCCGTTCTTAGCTACAGCCTAGTAAAGAATTTGCCATTTAGTGTTATGTTGAAGAAGTAATGTTCGAATATATTTTGAACGTGAAGGAATGCATCAAACGGAACAATAACGGAGGTATTTTTTTGAAGAAATGGTTGTTGAGTAGCCTACTTGACAACCCAGCTCGTAAGGTCATGTCGTAATAAAGAATGCATGTGTGTTACAAAAAATATTTAGCTTTCAACCTTACGAATGTACTGTCAATAACCGCATGTCTTTGGATTATATAGAATCCGAGGACTGGTCATAGCTAAGTAATTATTTCTAATTATTTATTTGGTTCCCTGTGAGGTCTGACCCGATCAGCTGTTTTTGGCCATGTGTTTGAAATTGATAAATGTAGTCGAAAGTTTAACGCAGGAGTGTCAACTATGGTATCAGCGCGGCGGCGCCGGCGCCTGTTCGCGTGTCCTGGTGCTCACAGGCTGAGGACTGCTAACGTGTCAACTTCCAGGGTCATTTACTCCTTGATGAGATGACCACGCATGTCCCGGATACTGACAAATGCTTTGATACACCCGCTTCTTTTGTAAGAAACATAAAAAGCTATTTAAATCGTATTCTGCCTGTTGATCAGCCTGTTCAGAGTTCTGTCTTAATGTATAAGAGTTTTTTTGGTATATTTACTGTTAGTTTGTATGCTTCTGAAATAATAATTGAAATGTTGAGCCAGGACACTATCAAATATCAAAACTAACCTTAGCGTCAGCCCCTTTCTCGAGCAGCGTAGTGGCGACAGCCTGCTGATCGTACTGTGCTGCCACGTGGAGTGGCGTCATCCCGTTCTTCCCGGCCAGGTCCGGAGAGGCTCCGTGGGCAAGGAGCAGATTCGCCACCTTTGGAATAACAACAAGTAGAAATCTTAGAAAACTAGTTCTTTAGTGCAGAACCTCATCGCTGTTTTCAGTGTAATTGTCTGTTTCTGAGATAAAATTACTCTTTGTCTATTTCACGTCGATTGTTTCAGGTGTTGAACTTGAACCATGAAGATGGAACAAACAGACCAATAAACCTACTTTCGCATTTAATAATATTATTAGTAAGAAAAAGCCCCCCATGTAAAGGAAAAGGTGGCACTGATGATGAAATCATAAGTCTCTTGAAGACAATTTATAACATACCTAGTTTACGATATTCTGTGAATAAAATGCATCGGAATACACACTAAAGTCGTCGAGATAAATAGTATACAGGGTGTTCGGAAAAAGGTCTGACAAACTTCAGGGACTAACTCTGTAGGTCATTCTCATCAACTTTTATTATGGGACCAACATCCAAATCGCGAAAAAAAAACAGCTGTTCCATACAAACTTTGAGAGCTAAAGAGCCGAAATGTATGGAACAGCCTTGGAACAGCCAGGAGTCACCTTGAGGTTCCCGTATTTTGCAGCCAAGTGTAAGGCTGTGAAGCCTTTCTTAGTAGTCGCTGTTAGCGGAGCGTTGTGTTCAATGAGGGCTGCGGCGACCTGCAAACAACAGTTTATAATAGTAAGTAATGTATTGAAGCTATTACCTTTTGTGTTGATAGTGGGCAAAGTAAAAATCACGCCCAAAGGGTAGGGCTACGTCCTTTATGACTTTTGTGGAAAGGGAACGCAGGTCGCTGGCTGTCCGGTGCAACATGATGGCTCTTAGGTTCGCACGCTGTACACAACCAGTAAAAGTAACGCTTTTTAAAGCCTACTGCCAATCATTTTACACGTGCGGCCTGTGGGTCAATTTTACGCAGAGGGCAATCAGTGATCTGCGTGTCCAATATAACAACGCCTTCAGGGCGATGTTCGCCGAGGCGCGCACGGATAGTTTCGCCGCGATTATGCGTAAACGGTGAGCCTCCCTCCTGCCGAGGCTCCGAGCCAGCAGCCCCAACAGGATCCTGAACGTGTTCAAGGACCGCTGAGACTCCGCGCTGTTGCATCGGTGGACGCAGTTACATGTAGCGCACCGGCGTGACAAATAGTCTTAAATTGATGTACTCACTAACATTAGATTTTTAGTTTATATTATTGTAATTAACCTGAGTATATGATATGGAGTAATCCGAAATAAATGATTAGAATTTGAATTTGAATTTATGCGAAAGCCTTAATAAAGATTTCGAAGCACGATTGAAATCATGTACACCTCATCAATCTATGGGCGTAGTTACTATTCAGCAACATGAGAAGTGTTGGTTTTAAGATATTGAACAGCAGCTATATCTCTGTGATATCTTTTAACTCCTCAAGGTAGGCACCATCGGTAACTTTGTCTGACCAAGTACTAACAGGACACAATCCGTACTGGGAAAAAGTCAAAGAGTTACTTAAAATGATAATAGGTCTGCCCAGGCAAAATAAAACAGGTTGTACGTATGAAGATTTATTTTCATGTTTATATACAACTTATCTAAATGGAACTTTTTGCCAAAGTTTGCTATGGAGTGTAGTATTTTAGGCGTTAAATTGACTGATCGCATTAGAAATATTGTCATACGCGCCAAAATACAAATAGCTGACGTAGCCTTATAAGGCTGCCACCTAACGGTGGCAGGTGGAACTGCGCCGGACATGTCTGCCGCATGCCTAATGACCTTTGGGCATAAATAACCTCAAATTGGGTACCGCAAGATAGGATACGACGAGGTGGCATACTCCGGCGCAGATGGCGAGATGAGCTTGACGCCTTTCGTTGAAAGATTGCCTCTAACCGACATACATGCCAGCGAACATATTACGAGCAAACAAAATAATAATAGCTTAGACTTTCTCCCAATGTTTCTGCTACTCAATTTCGTAGGGTAACCGATGGTGCTTGATATTGTATGAGTTGACTCACGTCATGGTTATGCTGCTTGGCGGCGATGTGCAGCGCGTTGTAGTGGTCGGCAGTGTGCGCGCGCACGTCGGCGCCGTGCTGCAGGAGCAGCACCGCGATGTCCACGTTGCCGAGCCGCGACGCGATGTGCAGCGGCGTCTGTCGCTCGCGCGCCTTGGCTTCCACTGCCGCACCGTTGCGGAGCAGGATGCGGATGATATCCGTCTAAAATAAAAAATAGTTAGGACAAGTCTAAACAGTCTCATACCCGCGTAGGGGCAATTATCGTTACGATCCGTTGATCGACATTATTATTCACTACCTATATTGGTTCTCTATTTCTCCCCAATCAACAACCAACTTATCCTGACCTGATTAGCCCTCGCAGCCAGATGCAGAGGCGTCTCTCCCCTTACGGTGGGCACGTCAGGGTTCGCTTCATGCTGGAGTAGATAGATGACGATGTTCATGCAGCCCATAAAGGCTGCTACATGAAGAGGTGTCAACCCTGACTCCGTGGTGGCTTGGATGCCTGGTAGAGAATAGAGAGTCAGCGAAAAAGGAAAAAAAAATTAGATCTTGGTAGGAAAGTACATTAACGTCGTAAAATTAGCAATAAAACTAGGCTAGTGGTCTGAGGATTTAATAGCATGACAGTTCGAATTTAGAACGCACATATATGGTTTAACGACAACTTCGGATTCGAAAACAAAATTTCAGATTTGGATCTGACGCAGTGCGATGCAGATTCTAGCAAGTTAAGACTAAGTTTATTCTTGTACAATGCTAGTTATAGTGATTTCAATAGACGATACGCGCTCTACTTTTTAACTTACGTACATTTGCGTTAAATTATTTTTTTTGAAAACACTATATGTATAGGTTGGGGCATATGGTCATAAGGGCGCGACCAAAAATCTTCGGCAGTAAGGAGCACAGTGGATATTAATGGTAAACACAATAAATTACTTACTGGCACCATATTTAAGGAGCAGCTCCACCACTTTGATCCTGTTCTTCTTGCAAGCGATGTGGAGCGGCGTGAAGCCGTTAAGTGCCCGTGCGTTGGGATCGGCGTTTCTGGACAAAGAATTAGAAAATCAATTTAGTAAGTTAACAGAAATTGGAAATTATTAGAAAAAGTCAAATAGTGGGACATCATAGAAGGAAAAATAGAAGAGAAGCGAGGAAGGTGTGAAATAAGAATATAGAGGTGATTGAAATAAGAGAAAAGTATATAGAGATAAGTGGAGGAGATTTCATAATTAATAAACACCGACGACGAGAGTCCTGCTGTTAAATAAGAAGAAAAAAAAGAACAGAAATTAACGTTTAACAAGTTTAACGCGATCGAAGTCGCAGGACAATAGTTTATAATAAAGCTGTACTTAGTAAAAGGGTAGCTGTAGCTCTCACCGATCAAGCAGAAGCTTGGCGACCTTAGCATGGCCGCAATGGGCAGCCACATGCAGGGCCGTGAGGTAGTCGACGGTGACGTCATCGACGGGGGCGCGCCGTCCCAGCAGCACTCGTGCTGCCTCCGCATGGTCGCCCTGCGCCGCCATGTGCAGCGGGGCCAGACCGTTCTGGAGGAGAGTCATTAAGTAAGCCGGGAGTTGGTCATAATGGTCATAAACTAAATGTTATTCATAAAGCAAGTCAAGATAAGGGAGTCATCTCTTTGATGGAATCCAGTTCGTCAAGCTGTTCTAATTTGACTATGATTCAGATGAAGGTGTTTCGTCATCCTATTACCAAGAGTTCAGAACGTGTAAGGGTCTGCTCTGAACTGGCCCGCAAGTTCGGAGCAGACCCTCTTCTGAATGATAGTCAAATTAGAACAGCTTGACGAACTGGATTCCTTCAAGGAGACTTGACTCAATACTAAATCAAACCTTGCTCTTGCTGGTGATGGGTGCTCCCCGGTCCAGTAGGGCTTCGACCACCCGCTCGTGGCCCGAGCGAGCCGCGCAGTGCAGCGGAGTGAGACCGTCGCGCGTGCGCGCTTCCACGTTGGCCCCGTTCTCGCAGAGCAGAGACACCATGTTGTCTTTGCCTAAGGGGAACCAGATTTAGGTAACTATTAAATCATCTTCTGGTGAGCATCATCGTCGAAAAAATATTCATCCTCCAAGGGCATTAGTTGAAAATTAAAAATACTTCATTTGGCACAAAAAAAAACAGTTTACCATCCCACCTAACCTAGCTTTCTGTTTTAAAAAATGCATCCAAATCAGGTCATCCGTTTGGGAACTAGGACACACACGGACAGAAATAGTCTTTTAGCGCCTGTGGGGTTATTATGAGATAGCTATGCAATTCAGTTTACGCCGAAAGACAAGGACAGAGCTATATAACTGCTATAGCTCTGTCCTTTACACTCACCTTAAAATGAACTGCATAGCTATGTCATAATAACCCCCCTATTCTCTCGCTCGTTCAAAAACGCATACAAATAAGAGTATTATTTATTGAGAATTAGAAGTCCAAAAGTTAATTCAATTCGATGGTTGATAATGGTTGATAGTACAGATTATTACTTTGACACTAATCTTGTTTTATATTAAAATAAAAAAATACGGAATCATCAGAAAACATAAAAATCAAGAACACAAGTATTTTGGGGTATTTTTTAATGTTCAAATTTTTTTTTTTAAACTTAATTAGAAAATTAAATTTATTTAAATATATAAATTTGTTTGTAACGTCATAGTCAACCTTTTAATTAGTCTTAGTTAACCTTTTTGTTCCAATTCTTTATTTAAGAAGATACAGTTCTTTTTCTCTAAAGTGTTGATGATTGGACAAGAGTAAAATAAAACATATTAACACAATATCTTATTGTAATTAACCGGTGCGTAATTATGTAGGTAGAGATATCTCGACAAAAATCCATCGGATCATAGACGAAGACATCTGGCGTCTTATTTCAAAGCTGAAAACATTTTACTGCATGTTTACTGTTTATTAACACAAACTCTGTATTTTTCCACTGAAAACATCACGAGCTAATGAAACAGCAAAATTAGAAAGAAGTAATTTACAAATGTCATAATGTCACCGGTTTTATCGTTCGTTTTGATTTATCTCGCTATTCCATTGCTGGCCGCCAGCCAAGGTGCACCTTGTCGGCCTATATTAAAAACTCATTATATGGTCTAATGTTTATTAAACGTTTGAATTATGTAGGTTATTTGCGTTGATATGACTGCTACTAGAACATAGGCATATGTGATTTTATCCGGGTTAGAGCAAGGAGAAGAAATAAAGAAACATATCGATTTATAGCTGCTGTTTTTAAACATATATATACAAGGTGTCCCAGAAACCGACGTCAATCCTGTTTATGGCTGATAGAACAGCTAAAAAGCTATCGATTTAACCCCTATGTATATTCAGCGATTTTTGCTAGTTTCGGAGATATTGATCATTTAAATCTGATTTTTTGTAATTTTCCCTTATGTCCATGTCACGAAAAATCATTAATTTCATGTTTTATTTCATTAGTTTTTCAGTGGTATCTTACATAATTAGAATCATTACGAATCAGCGAAGTTTTTAATCATTTGCCTTTTTTACGTAGGCCTAGTACTTAATCACATAAAGTGTTTTTTTTTAGCATTTTTACAATCCCAACCTAACCTAACCGCAGGTATTTTTGGAAAACTTAAAAAGTTGTCTGACTCATCTAAAAACCAGTTTAAACAAACAATTTGGAAAGACATTATAGGGATTCCGAGGGAGACCCCCTCAATCCACTACTCTCGAGATGAAACGTACCCCACTTGGCAGCGACGTGCAGGGGGCAGATGTTGTGCTTGGCGGGGCAGTTGACGTCGGCGCCCTTGGCCAGCAGCAACCTCGCGACCGCCTCGTTGCCGTAGTGTGCCGCGATGTGCAGTGGAGTAAAGCCGGACTTAGAGGTCACGTCCGGGTTGTGCTCGTTCTGGGGGCAGAAGATGTTCACAAATTGTTGGTGAAAAGTCTGGAGTAACATGACTTCAAAATTAAGGTGTAATGCAATGGGAGATTCTTGCGGTCTTTCTTATCAGTGATGATGGTCTTATCCGAAGCGCTAATGTGGCCAATTTATCAAACAAAAATTATAAAATTTGTATTTTGCAATGCAATCTAAAAATGTGTAAGTTTTAAATTGTTCGAAAGGAACTCCAATCACTATTGAACGTTCGTATAAACAATCTTATATATTTGTAATTCCCTAAAACAGACTCTGGTTTTCATATATTATTTAACGTATACTTTTACTTAATACTCAATAACGATACGGAAGTAAAAGTCAATGTCAACTTGCTATCAAATTTTAGTAAATATAGAACAGTCCGCTGATACTTATTTTCAAACACATTTTCTTTATGACGATACCGTTAACTTTACTCGAAGGCAGGTAAAAATTCTTGCTCGGGAAACGGCTCTATTACGCCTTGGTTGGTTGGTTGGTTGGTGGTGTCGTAAATCTACTAACGCTTCGGACTAGATCCCTAAACCTTCTTTGTTCTTTCCCTTTAGTCACCACTTCCGTCCTTACCTCTAGCAGCAAGTTGGCTGCTTTAACGTCGTCCTTCTTAGCAGCGATGTGCAGAGCTGGCAGCCGCACCCTGCCGCGGGTGTCAGCTTCCAAGAGAACTGCCACCACCTTCTCATGACCTTGCTGCATGGCAACGGCCAGGGGTGTGAAGCCATCCTGGGAGAACAAGGTACATGGTTAAGTAAGCCAGATTGTCTATTGACAGCACTGCACTCAAATTAGTTATTTTAAAAAGCTAATCTGTAGCGTAATGGTTCTGATAAGCTTCAGTATCTACTCGAGCGTTCGCTAGCATGATCGACAAAATGTGTGTACCGATTAGTTCTTCAAACAGTTTGAACTGAACAACGAATCGGTACTTACGAACATTTCTTCGACCATTCTAGCAAGCGCTCTAGCAAGTCTATCAGCACGTTAAAATAGTTTTATCTTAAAAAAAAACAATTTCGTCGACTATATTTTATACATTATAATAAGTAATAATAATAATTAGTACTTATGTTGATACTACTAAGTTCTGTATTTTAGGCATATGTGCAAATTTTGAAAATGTTATTATTTCTATCGCCAACCGAAATCAGATCATATATTGAAACGTTTTTAACTCAAACGCAAACACACAAACTGAGCGAGCTTTTAGGGAGGAAAAGTTTAATGGCTCATTTACATTCATCGTTAGCGACGTTAGCCCGCCTGCTTGTCGTACATTGCGTCGTTTCAATAGGTTCTGCCTCATTAGCATGAGCACAAACTTTTCAATGTAATGTAGACGGGCGAATACATATTATAAATGCACTACAATGTAGGTATGTAGATTATATTTTTGCTGCTGATGATTTTTAAATTAAATAAAGCATTAGAAGTGTGCTAATTGGAAATGGTCCGTCATCGTACAAACAGGAACACAGTTAACCTTACCATTTGTAACCTAATGTGATTCTTGCCACTTTACAATAAGGTTCACTAGGGGTCAGTAAACTGAGTTGCACTTAGTAACTATCGTTTAGACACTGCAGAAAAGTAGCTGATATCACTTGTTAGTCAACATCCATATTAGTGTATACACTGACTGGTGTATAGTGTCGTACTCAAAGTTGTAAAAATAAATTCAATCAAAATGGTCAAGATGTGTGCCGTAGGAAAACAAGATTAAACTTGGCGGATATCTGCCATTTGCCGTGATTGGGTGGGTATGAGTGCACCCTATTTACTCTTCCCGACAGTGACGGAAGATGTGGACAGGGAGATTGATAGCACGTGGGGTAAAAATCCGAAGTTAACTATCTGAATTAAGTGGACTGTGGGGCAAATGTTTCCTTAATTTCATTCTGAAATGAACTATCCCCAAGCCTAAGGATGTATCGTAGAAATGTATTTTTTTTGGTACTGCTGCTCAATGCTTCTTAATAATTCGATGAAAAAACAAATTAGATTTACCAAAATTATTATTAATTCTTTGAAGTTAAACAGACATGTAATTTTTCCAGAACATTGACAACGATTTCTATAAAAAAAGTCCCAAAAACTACAAATAATAGATTGTAATAGTCGGTATACATAGTAGTACCTTATCATTTGTTGCTAATACGAATATCTACCCAAAGGTACTGCTTCTAATAGTAAAACTAAACCTTCCAGCAAAGGTTTCAGCCAAGCTCTGAACCCCTGATTGGATACTGTATATTGATTTATTAATTTATTTATTGAGGGTTTCCAACTGACAATACATCTTACATATGCTTATACCTACTTTTAGATCGATGCTGTATATTTATATGTACATACCCAATTATTGGAAATCAAATGTTACATCAGTAATAAAACTACGACATACATCTTACCTTATGTAGCGAACCTATGGTTGTATATTCTTACCTCAGTAGCAAAGATCTGATTGGATACTCTTGAAAATCACAACTTATACCAGAGGCCTGTTTCACGAAAGCTTGTAACTTGTATTACAAGTGCAAGTTTCTTTTCAATGCATATTGTGAAAAGAGATTTGTGCTTGTAATAGCGTAGTAGTACAAGCTTCCGTAAAACGGGCCCCTGTGATTTAACTACGCCATGCATCTTACCTTATGTAGATGACTTATCATTGGATATTATTACCTCAGTAGCCAGGCTCTGATTGGCTCCATTGGCGAGCAGGAACTTGACAACGCCATCGTGGTTCTCCTGCGCAGCCATGTACAGCGGCGTGAAGCCGTTCTGCGACTGGATGTTAACCTGGGGCAAACAGACAATGAACTGTGAGTAATTTTAAGGAATTATGTATAGGTGTTGTTTATGAAAAGTTTATCGAAAACTGTGCCTACTGCAATAAGTCTAGTTACAAATCCCTTTTCATTTCCTATCGTTTCTTTATTTTACGGGTCTCCGAAATGGATGACTCTGAGACAGAATAAAAAGTAAATCCCTGATGCCAAATTTGTGAGTCACGACAAAAAGCAAAAACAAACTGTCCACTGCTAAATATAGGCCTCCATCAAAGACTCCCATGACAAGACCCACTTTGCCAGCAGTCCTGTAATCTTCACTACATTGACGATGTTATGAAATTTGTCTTATGAATTCTAACCACGACAGCAGTGACAGCTCGATGGATAGCATACCTACTGTATTTATTGTTGTTGGCGGGCACTTAAATATGAGGAACTCTTAAATTTATTGCACACGTCAAAAACTGCCAGATACGTACATCCATTAAAACAGCTTATTTTTCAAATGTCGGTTCATGTTTTGCTTCCTTCACAATTTCAACCTCATGTAGACTGACCAAAGTTGATTTTCCCAAACATAAATTAGTATAATAAGAGTTTATTAAAGAAACTGATCGAAGTCCGGAAATGTATAAGATTGATTGCTGAACTCTTCGGAAGTCAGTGATTTGTTATGATTATCTGTCCGTCATTACTCCATGCTAAAGAGCTTTAAGGTCAACGTCCTGAGCTATATTTTTATTGGGTTGAAATTTTAAACACGTGTAAAAAGTATGCCTAAGTTTTGGATGTATCTTTGACAAAATCGATCCAAAAAGATGTATAACCAAGTGACCACCTACTTAACAAGTACTAGACCGACCATTAAATTTTTAGCTTTGTAAAAGTGTTTCATGTTTGACTGAAATGAACTTTTGCTTCAAAATCAGGGAACGTTATCATGCATATGCAGTCTGATGACGATATTTTGAGCGTCATATCAAAACATTTCCGAACGTAAACCTGAAAGGAGATTAATTATTGTTTATCCCTGATTGTTTGATTTATGAAGCAATTAGCTCGCTGAGCTGATGGCTCGTTAAATTCGGAGTTTATTGAGGTGCCCTTAATTAGTATTTATAAGGTCGCCTTTTAGGGTTTATTAACTTTAAACTGCTGTTGAGCATTAATTCGTCTGTGTTTTTGAACATTGTTCAGAAACAAAAATACTTTTAAAACTGAAACGTTCATTATGAACACATGTTATGGATTAAGTACTTAGTATTAAACTTTAAACATTATAATACAGAAGCGACTACTGCTATGGGAAATGGGACATAAGAGGTGACACTTTTCTACAATTATGCTCGCAGAGTAACCTATACTCAAATAGCCCTTTTAAAAAGAATTCGAATAACATGTTGACATGGCTGTCCCCAAAAAAATCAAGAAGTCAAATATTTTAACTTTTTAAATCAATTACTTTCACTTGTACCGAAAGCCAAAACAAGTTGACTAAGATAAAGGGAATCTGCAAAAGCTGCCTTCAAATTTAAAGGGAAAATTCCTTGGCCAGATGAGAGCATTTTTCAAATTTATACCAAAGCAGGAAGAATTATCGGAATAACGACTTCTTCTCATCATCATCATCATCATCATCATCATCATCATCATCATCATCATCATCATCATCATCACCATCATCATCATCATCATCGTCATTATCATCATCATCATCATCATCATCATCATTATCATCATCATCGTGTCAGCAGACACTCGTATACTACTGGACCCAGGCCCTCCCCAAAAGTGTAGAGCATAATAAGTTCAAATCTACTCGTTTCCCACGACCCTTATCACTTCATCTTTTCCCTTTCGGTTATTGTGTCATTACCTGAGCTTCATTCTGCACCAGCAGCTTCACGACCACCTCCTGCCCCGCGAGCGAGGCGATGTGGAGGGCGGTGTTCCCTTTCTTCGTGGCGGCATCGATTGCTGCTCCTCTATTGAGCAGCTCTCGCACCACTTCTAGGTGCCCATCCTTGGATGCTAAATGGATGGCGTTTAGACCGTTCTGTGAACAAAATATGCAAGTCGTTTATAATTCATTCACATTTAATGGAACAATGATGACGAACTAAACGTAACTGACGTCAAGTACCGTGATATCATGTTCGGGTCCGGGATACAATTTTATGTACTCTATCTTAAAATATGGAATTTTGTAAGAATGTTAGGATATTTAGATGTTTAAATGTTTGGCCGTAAATCGTAGAACAGCTAATCAGATATGGACGAGATTCGGCAAGCATTAAAACAGAATACATTTTATTCTGGATTTATGTATAGTTTCCGGAAGAAAAACGAAAACATAATTAAAAGCGTTCTTGAATATAGTCGATCAAATTTGTCAAAATCTGCAAAAGACAAAACTAAAAAAATATTTGCACATGCCTGTTTACCTAAATCTTTAAAAATCTGTAAGATATTGGTGACCTTGGGACAGCAGCCAACATGAATTTGCAGAACTTCAAAAAGGTTGACCTATTTTTACTATACTAGCCTATTATTGTGTCCCACTGCTAGGCATACCCCTCATGATTTCCATAACCCTGTGACCTAATATTTGAACAATAAGTTTTTCCAACAACACAACCGGTGCGATCCAAGTAGATCCAAGTCATGGTGCCAACAAAACACTGCATGAAGCATTCGCAGCGATGCGGGTGCAAGTCGATCGTTTGTAAATATTGGGCATTGGCACCAAGCCAACTGGTTCCAGGCAAGGATGGACTCAGTCAGACATGTACAATTGGGAAAAATGCCTTCACATTTCTTTGAGGAAACGCCAAGAACATGGCCGGCCTTCATTTATTATTAGCTTTTGAAGACCGTTTCCACTTTATTGGTTTGTGGTTTCAGGAAACTGACCAGATTCGATTGGAAGTAATTTTCCGGCCCTCTGAGTCTGTGGAAATTTTCTTAGAAATCTGTTGCTATTTTAAACGGTCTTTCTTGGTTGTTTTGACTTCTGAACTACTGTAAGCTTGTAAGTTGCTAATAAGCAAAGGGAGAAGCCGAATATCTTTGTTCTATTTTTTTTATTTTTCTATTAAAGTGTTTGATTATGTTTGTTGTGTTGCAGTGTGTTATTGTCAAATAAATATTGTGAGTTTCAGTTTTAATTTTTAGTTTGAAATACGGTAAAAATGTGAAATTAACATTGACACCGTCCTATAGTGAGAGTAGACTGTGCCTATAATGTCTCACTGCAGCGGACTGCATTTCCCTACTAGTATCAAATTGGCTAACTTTAGTTTAGTTTAGTTCAATATTACCTTAGATTAAGTACTTTCACTAACAAAATAATATACCTACCTATCATTGTTGCTAAAATGTCATTTGTACGCTCTGGCGGGACTACTTAAACCCGCCGGTTTATAAAAGCAGTTTTTTAAGAGAATAACACCCCTGAATAGTAGTTACGACGACTAGTCCCCATTGTAGTTTATTTATGCTAAAGTAAGTTTACAGAACAGTGTATGTGGGTCACAATATGATGTTATAACCGTTATTAAGTTATTCGCGTGACGTGCTAATGAGGACGAATGTGCCTTTTACTTCATTTGCTTTATTTGTTGTACAAAGTTATTTGTTTAACCTCAGACGCAAAAAGAGGGGTATTATAAGTTTGACCGCTATGTGTCTGTGTCTGTCTGTCTGTGGCACCGTAGCTTTTAAACGGATGAACCGATTTGGATGCGGTTTTTAAGAAGATTGTGTAGTGACGCTTAAATCGCGTAGCAGTCAAATATTTTCCGTACAAATTTTGCTCCGGGTGATAACGTTTCTCACACTCTAAATCAGGTCCGATTTTCACGATTTTTGAATATGTTGCAGTTTTGCACGTGCTAAAGTGTGTTTAGTACGCTCTGACGGGACTACACAAACTCGCCGCTGCGGCTTGTTCACTCGTTTACTCGTTCGACCGACCGAACGCCGTTTTTAAGAGAATGTATATAAATGTATGACCAATTGTCGTGACTTAATGGAAAAGTTACCGTTGTTTAATTTTAGCCCTCAACTACGTGCACTTTTTGAAAAAAACGATCTTTTATCAAACCAATCGACTTATAATGCAAACAGTTATCGCTTAACCTTTTCGCCGCCATTGACTTCACCGACACAGACAGGCACCGTTCAGTCTCGCTGAAGCAGTAAAATTTAAAAAATAAAAGTAAAAAAGGTAGCTCTAGAATTTAATTTAGGTCGTATCCATTGTGCCAATACACCTTCATTGTGAGTCTGCCTTAATTTAGATATCCTGTCATGCAAATCAAGGCACCATTGAATATCCCGCCTCCGGGAGACCATGAAGGTTTAACCGCTCGGCATCGGATCCGCTCAAAGTGAGACATTGAAAAGCGAGGTTTTACTTGAGTTAATACGATATATTTTTCGTGACGCGGGGCCCGCACCCGGCAATTGTTTGTACTTAAACTTTAAAAAATGTTTTGTACTAGAAACACATCAAATATCACTTTTCAATGAGTTTATATCAGCCAATCCGGTGCCGAGTGGATTTCTGCGCCGACCTTCAAAGGGCCGCTTTGAAGGTGGTCGTACTAAGGCATGCATCTTCATCTATATTTCTTTGGCTCGCATATTATGATCTCCAATTCGCAACAGTTATTACCAACTCATGGGTGTACACTAGCAATCTTAAGCTATATTGGTTGCGATTTAGAATAACCTGTGTGACACGACAGTTCTGGCTTGCAAAAACTGCGTGTTCCGAAAACGTTAGCGTTCTAACGTGACATGAGACGGCACCACGTTTCCAAACGGTTCTATTTTCGCAAATTATGTTAGCGAAAGATAGCAATTTGCTTACGTCAAAAGGAAAAGTTTCGTGATCTAACTAATATTAAAGAGGCTTTTTATTTTTTTCTGTCGACTCAATTTAAGACGAAAGAAAAAGGATATACCGCCGTGTGGTTGCCGGGTTAGAATAGTACCACTCCATGTCTTCCCGTGGATGTCGTAAGAGGCGACTAAGGGAATAAAGGCTTGTAGTACTGTTAGGCGATGGGCTTGCACCCTGTCACTAATACGCTGGCAAACATCTTAGCCTGTTTGTGCAAAATTTGGTTACAGAATTAACTATAAGTTTTTAGAGTTGTTGGTAATTTTGTAGCTCAGCCTACCCCACTCTGGGAATGAAGGCGTGAGTGTAGGCGTCTATGTATGTAAAAAGAAAGTAGAATAGAGCATCAAAAGCTCTATTGTTTTAGATAAACTGTGATGTGACTGTGGCATGTACAGCATAAATTTCTATCTCATTGTAACATTAACACCCGTAATCACGAACGTCTCACAGTGCTCACGAACGCACAGGGTTGTTCAAATCGTCTCATAAACAAAAGGTTTGTCAAAAAGGACCAATCACAAAGCTGTATTGAACGCAGTGCGTTTACTCAGTGAAGGATCCCTTAAGTATTGTTTGTGAATACGGGTGTAAGAGTCGTTTTTTTTTGGTTACAGAGTTCATATTCAATCAGAAAAAACCCTCACTAATGGCCCTTCCACACGATGGCCCATCATGGGCCAACGTAAGGGACGCATTTACACCTTAGAGCGAGCAACATATTCTTGCATCTCACTCTTACGCATTACTCCGTCCCACTATCGTATCAGCTAGGGTGTAAAGGGATATATACTTACAGCATTGCTAACGTTGATGTCGACCCCCTGCTCGAGGAGGCTGATGATCTTTTCGATCTGGCCGGCGCGTGCGGCGCGCAGGAACGCGGTGCTGGCGTCCGCCTGACAAACAAAATGGACACTGTTAATAGAGGTATAGAGTCGGGTTTTAAATGGCAAGTTAACATAAACCAGTATAAGTTGTACTAACGGCTGAGTTCAATAATCAATCAATTTTATCTTCAATTAAATATGTGTATAGTTGCGGTATGAAAGGTTCGTTACTTTTGGACCTTAACAGCATTGAAATATAGTTGAAAATAAATTTTATACCGTGACCATACCTAACTATCTTTGTCGTCCTTGAGATGAAAAATTAAAAAATGAGGAAAGAATATTAAAAACTTTGCCATTTTGAGGAAAATATATATGATCTTTATTTTCAATTACAACGCACAAAACATACATTAAAAGTGTAATTGCCTAATAACATAACATTTTACCTTGCAAAAGGTCGGGTATACATCCACTATTTCTGGATATGTTATACAGGTAAAGGGTTGTACATTGTACATACCAAGTTTTCGACCTTTGGGTGCTGCCTCGAGCTCAGCCATGTTCGTAAAACAACATCTATTTTGACGTAATTTCATTAAATATATAAAAGGACATATATCACAATAAAAGCTAATCTTGGGAGAAAAATTGTATTCCAGAGAAATTATCAAGACTAACCAAAAGATAACTGAATTTTTGAATCACTTCTATATACTCGTACTTCACTATGGGACCCGCCTCGCTCCGCTTCATTTTATGTGAGTTTTCTGTAACAAAACTGTGTACAAAATCCAGTTTTTTTTTATACCCGTACATAAAAACCTTCCCCTTGAATCATCGTATATATTGATAAAAACCGCATTAAAATCGGTCGCGTGTTTGCAAGATCTAAGCGTACATACAGAGCGACAGGCGGCGGGAAGCGACTTTGTTTTATACTATGTAAAGATAGTTACTGAGATACGACACTTCAAACTATTACGACTAATTATTGCACTAACAAAAAATATTTTAACTGAATGTTCACACATACATCGTTTAGTTTTTAATACAATGAACTTGCCATAAACTAAATCCTAATTAACATGCAATTCATTAAAATCTTACAATAATTTCCAAACAACCCCAAAAGCGATAATGACCCCTAAATTATGTATGAAGTCGTGAGGGTTCCCTCACGCGTGGGTAACACAAGCACCCTTAAAAAACGTCAAGTTAAGGGTTGAATATCATTAAAACATACCCTCTTTTGCAAAAGGTCTAAGGACTAAATAAATAGTAAAGGGACCCCGCCATTTTTCTTTAGTTGTCTTTTGTTTTTTATGCAAATGTATACGAAAAGTTACCCCTTATAGCAGAAGTGTCGCTTCTGTAGGTAGTAATTAATGTTCTTTGATAAAATGTGTTTTAAAGAAACATCTATACAAATATAATGTTCTTCCCTGACTGACTGACAGACAACGCGGACCTAAAAACGCTGAACCAAGGGACCTGCAATTTGGGGGGAATATTTCTTGGGCATCCCATTACTATTTCTTGTTATTTATAGATGACATTCTAAACTGACGTTCAATCTTTGACACGCACTGTGAAAATTTGTTGGGAGTTGACGATAGATTTTATTTCTTTGCCATTCTTGTGTTGGTTTGAAAATTAAACTTAAAAACTGCAATCCACAAGTAAATTACGTAACTTAAGCCTTCATAGCAAGAGCGTCGCTTCTATAGTATTTAATCTTTTGTAAATGAACGAGACGCACCTTGAGCCTTGTTTTTAACTTTGTCTGAATTTAAATTAGAAAACTTGGTGACTGAGTTTGGCTCTCTGAGAAAGTTTTTTGACAAGTTCTGCCTCTGAAGCACATTTAATATTTGCAAAGGACAGGAAGGTCATCAGATGTTTTATCTCAGTTTTATTAATAATAGAAGTCCAATAGTCCGACAAGATCATGCGCGACTGTTCCGCGGGGTGACAGACGTTGGCGGGGGTGAGGCATCTAGGCTTTAGGGGGGTGAATGGTGTAGGCGGGGAAGGGAAGTGTTGACAACTAAGGCCTCAAGGGCGCTATCCAAGATGCTAACGCTACTAAAGTTTTTCTTTTCTATCACTCAAAATGTATGGGAAGACATTCTCGTGCGTAGCGATAAACCACGTGGTCAGCTGTCCTCCCATACATCCACCACCAGCAGCAGCAAAGAATATAAAGGAAAGTAAGTCAACTCCTGGCCTTTAAGTGCCCGAGTTAGGTCTTCTTCATGACTTCAGAGTTGTGCTCTTGTCGGTGGAGTGTCCGCCATTCCTCTCTATTGGTTACTAGGTTCTTGACATGTTGGTACGACACGACCTTAACTTTCTCTTTCACTTGCTCAAAATAACTTCGTCTGTGTCATCCTCTGCCTATTTTTCCCTCTATGACATTTTTCATGAAATTATCGTGTAGTAGCAAGTGCCCTTTCATCTTCCCTCTTCTGTTTCCTATTGTCTTTAACAGCCTAATTTTTTCTTTTACAATATTAAGTACTTCCTCATTTGTTTTCTTCTCCTTCCAACTAATTCCCTCCATCTTTCTCCAACTCAACATTTCAAATGCTTCTAGTCTCTCTCGTTCTTTTTGGATTAGTGTCCACGTCTCACTCCCACATAAAGCTATACTCCAGATTTATACCTTCACCAGTTAGGTACAGTACCCGAGTTAGGTACAGTACTTAAGTTACAAAATGACTTGTACCTGTTTTGGTTTTATATAAATTACAAATGACTTGGCATCTCTTATGAAATGACATTGACCACTTCAAGCACGTTTACGTTCGTAACCGTACCTACGCACACAAACACAGGCGGCGCATTCCCGACTGATTCAGCGTTAATCAGCGTTATTCATTGCTTATTCATAAACTCAATACATATAGTCTCTCTCTCTAGTATGTATACCTATGGAAACTTAATGGGACGCAAATCGTATTTTTAACCCTAGACCCCTTTTTTGCGAACCACTTAAGAACCCTAAATGACTGGAAAGTGACGCGCGAGTGAACGTCATTAAAAACACATTCATCCCCGTCTTTAGTTATGAGTCTGAATATGAAGAGGGAATACATTCATTAACGCAAATAATTACCAAATATTAGGATTTTTATTATTGCTTAACTAAAGAGTAACACAACAAGTTTTTTTTACCATATCAAGATACGATAAGATACCAAGTGACCATGGAAGGGGGGGGAGTGGTTATGTCGGACTTCGACTACAACCCCGGTGGCACTAAACAAGATGCAACAAATTCCACTAAGAGAAATGAAATGAATGAATGATGATGGTTTACCACCATTAGCATAATTATGTGTCTTCTTAACTTTGTTATCGCCGGCAGAATTTCCTTGATATTTTCCCTGTCGTGGACCATTTTGAAACCTCCCCCTTCTGACTCATCTCGATCACCCTGTAGAAATGAGTCAGAGCCGTTTATTAGAAAGTCTCGACTCGTATAAAGTATTTGCACTTGTTCTATAAGAACCTTTAGGCTTATACTGCTCTCGAGCCAACTCCTATTCGCTCTTATAAGGGTTTTAACCCATTTTACGAGGTTTCAATGAGTACCTATGTCAATAATTGACGATGCGGTTAGTATTAATAGCAGTTGGTAATAATCCTGCATAAGCTGCCGTAATGCCAAACAAAGCAGCTAAATGGGATGTAGTAGTAGCATTCTATACTCTATTAGTAACCAAATTGAATTTATAATGCTGTTATTAAGCAGTTCGCCTTTTTTGTTGTTACGGCCATCGAAGCTAGGTTCGATCCCCTGTTACAGACGCAGTAAATACAGGAGCCTCTAGTGTATTTTTACATACACAAAAACGTCTTGATCGCGTTTCTCGTATAAATAACATGGTCACACGCTTTCGAAACGGTTTGCCGCGTGAACAGCAACTTACACTCGAGGCACAGGTGATCAAATTGTTAATATAAAATCTATGTTTTACATTCATCTTTCCTAAACTAGACCCCTCTCCTATTTCTCATGCTGCTAATTCAATTAAAAGTTAAAAAAAGTTTTTTGATTGATAACATTGAGTGACCGCTATGACTATTAGTCAAAAGTGTTTTATATTACCAACTTGAAGTCACCCTGTAGTAGAGGAGATATAGCCTTTGGGGTCAAAATAATTCCCACAAAGATGGGGTTTTATGTTTTTAGTTCTTTGTGTGTATCTTTTTGACATACTAAAAATATAGAAAAATATAAGTGCGCAAAATGTGTTTTTTTAACCGCCAAAAATTTGAAATTTGAAAAATTTGTAAAAGTATTAAAAATCGTGTGTGGTATCAAATTACAGGAAATTACACACTAAAAAAGGTCATGAGATTGATTTTATAAAATAAAAATAAATAACAAAGTGGTGGCTGAAAACCTGAAAGATTTTTCAATGTAGAAAAATGTTTTGTACTTACATTGAAATCTCAACTAAACTATTATAGTTCTACACTTCAAAATTAGTTTTATAAAAGAAAAGCATATTTAGTTCATGAGTATTTTTAATTATACATATTAATATAATATAAAAAATAAAGGCTGTATATATTTTTTTTTTAATCTATATACTCAACGCACCTCAAAGGAAACTTGCTTGGCAGAATATTAAAAAAAAAAACTATTGTACCATAGAGATCGGTGCAGAGTGCAGTAAGGATGTATGTACTCGAATGGTGGGAAAAAGTTATGCGTTTTTTTTTTGTATTGTCAATAAGTAGTGTAATTTATAATATGGAAAAGCACAAATATCATTTATCATCAAGCATGCAGTGTAAATTTTCGAAAAGGTGACCCTGTCCCAAAGAAGTACATTGGTTCCCAAGATACATTACCTAGCAAGTCTCTTGGATGACCTGCAGACAAAAAAAACATGACGGTTTTTTGGGCGTATGTAGTTGGTTTCAAGAAAATGATGAGACTGTTTCTGTCCAGCAGCTGGTGTCTCAAATGAAAGACTTCCTGCCAGTTGATAATGAACCATATACTAATGTGAGGATGCTGCAGAAGCTAGAACATTTTTCTGGTAACATTATCGTTTCCAAAGCTGATGAAATAACTAATGTGATAACTTAAGGTCAAACAGTATCAAATATTGTTTTAGATTACCAGAAACTTAGTAAGAAGACTCTGAATTACAAAAATATCGCAACTGTCGTAATTATCCCAAAAAAGCGTCATGTTTTTTTTGTCTGCAGGTCATCCAAGAGACTTGCTAGGTCACCTTTTCGAAAATTTACGCTTCATGCCTGGTGATAAATGGCTTGTGCTGCTGGTAAATCATTTACTGATTGCAATCGTGATTGAACATTGGCTGACCATAAATCATTTCTGGAGTTACACGCCTTCATTACCGAATTTTGAAACATTTTTGTACGGACTTCACTAACGCTAGATTTGAAACGTTTCTCACTGTCAGTAATAAAACGACCACAAAGCAAACAGTGTTCTTTAAATGTAAATTTAGATATGTCCGACCGTAATACTCTACTGGTGCTTGCTTCATCCTGAATATGCAACTTTGATTTCAGTTCACTCTTGATATTATTGGGATTTAAGTACAAACGGCGGCATTCGACATGGACACTCACGGGATGATCAGGCAATGGTTTAAATAACTCATGAATACTGTCTTTTCGAATTTTACTTGCACTGATGATACCTTGTATACCTTTGGTAGTAAATTTTACACACTTTGAACTTTCGTTTTCACTTTCAGAGCACAAGATACAGTTCATGACTGGCATTTTGTATTTTTAAAAGACATCGCTGAAAGAAATCACCAAAAACTGATGATATTTGTGCTTTTCCATATTATAAGTTACACTCATTCTGGGACTGAGTTGTCAACGTGACAAAATGTCCAGGGGATATATTGTTAAGTGCCCATAAAGTGAGTGTCGAAATGAATAGGGGTCAAAATGTACAGACGTTTAAATACGTAAGTGTTAAAATAACCCAAGTGCCAAAATGAAAAAGTAACAGCATGTGTAAATGTTAAAACGTACAAGCCAACATACAATGATCAAGGGAATGCTCATGTTTATGTTTGCTATTGTGTAGGTGTCGTGATACTGTTTAAGTTTGAACCTTTTTAATTATTTGTTTGTTTAAGAGGCTAGTTTTTGTTAAAACATTTACTTTCGCTACTATTTTTTTTTTAATATTAATTTTTATGTATAAAAGCCACCGGTTTCATAAAATTCCATGTAGTGCTATTCCTAAGTACCTAGTAAGTTGTAGTAGCACTCGACTTTATTCAACACCTACTACACGACAATATATACATTTTGGTACTTATTCAAATTCTTACTGAATAATTATGACGTTTGGACATTTTGACATTTTTACTTTTTGACCATGATACATTTAATGCTTTGGACATTTTGTCATGTACACATTCTAACTAGCATACATTTTAGCAATTTGTCACCAAAACATTTACGTACGTACGTTTTGACACTCTTACTTAAGACCATTAAACAATTCGTCCACTGGACATTTTGTCACGTTGACGACTCAGTCCCGGAATGAGTTTATCATTGATAAAACTTTTTAAATTAATATACAGCCTCTATTTTTTATATTATATTAATATAAATAAAAATGTTCATCAATTAAATATGCTTTTCTTTCATGAAACGAATTGTGATGTGTAAAACTATATATAATAATTTTCTACATTGAAAAATCTTTCAGTTTTTCAGCCACCACTTTGTTATTTATTTTTGGTTTATAAAATCAATCTCATAACCTTTTTTAGTGTGTGATTTCCTGTAATTTGATACCACACACGACCTTTAATATTTTTTTTATTTTTTGAAGAAAAATATTTTGGCGTTCAAAAAAACGCGTTTTGCACACTTATATTTTTCTATATTTTTAGTATGTCAAAAAGATACAAACAAGGATCTAAAAAAATCAAACTCTGTCTTTGTGGGCATTATTTTGACCTATCACCTACAAATTTTCATACAACTCCTCTACTACTGTATATAAATGACTTTGTCGGATAAGTTCGAACTTATCTATTTTTACATAAATTGGGATAGACCAAAAAAAATAACTCACTGTTTTTACATTCTAATTCGAAAGAATGGGTAATTTTAAGAGACCAAGTTCATTAATTTTGTATTTGACCCAATAGTTTTGTTTGAATATCTTTATTTCTTTAGCAGACATTTTATGGATGACATGATTATTTTTAATTTGGGCTGGCATTTTCTAATATATTACAACAATTAAATGATATATAATGATAAAAAGTGATTGTAATCATGTATTAAAACATACTATTTCAAGCGGTTTTCGCCTAACCCGTAAGATACACCTAGGAGGGCTTCAAGCCAAAAACGAAAGTCAAACAAAGGTTAAATATACTTTTGTCGAAATATCCGAAATAGATAAATATTTCAAAAACTTAATAATGCAGAACGGCTTTATAACGCCATTCCTCGAAATGGTTTTAGAATTAGAGTAATTGTAAAAATATGAACAATCCCAATTCTTTAAGTCGGGGGTTTTTAAATTATTTTATCCTTTTTCAATTACGATTTAACCGTCGTGGGTTTTTATTTTATAATTAACTGAAAACAAATTCTGATATGTATTTGCTGTGTATTTGTCTTTCAATATTAAAATAACCTAGTTGTATCAATACTCAAAATGAAACAAAACTAGTTGGTTTTTAAAGGAGCGCGACTCTAAATAGAACCAAACTCTTGAAAGGTATATGCCGATAAACTCGTTTCTCTTATATTTATATTTATCTATCTTGACGTAGTCCCGTCGATCAGTTTATTCCACAGCACGTCATATCACAGCGCCAGTAGTAATGCATTCTGTAGTGCACTAGTGCATGCATGCACGCGACCAATTATGGCACCCTAATTCGGGGGTCGCTACCCTCTGTGGGGTGTGATTTTGTGAATGCTCTTGTTTTTTATTTATTTATTCGATGATTTTGCTTAGGGTGTCGTTAGACCAGTCTAATTGAAATATCGATTTTTGAAGTGTAAACTACATCTATCTAAGTAGAACACACCCTGGTTTTTTCAACTTTACAAATCGCAAATCTAACCAACAATAAACAAAAAAAAAGAAAGTGTTTGTTGTTTTTTAAGGTTTGGATTATAATTATACCTAATTTGAATACAAGTATGTTTTTACGACACAACAAAAAGAAAAATAGGTACTTTAAAAATACAAATCTGCCATAAATATTCTGGAAAAAGAATTGAGAAAATATTATTTACGAAGAAAAATAATTATTCATTTAAACGTAGTATAAAATCATTACGAACCTCTTATATATAACCTACTCGAAATACTTATAATCCCGTTGCTTTGCAAAGGTATAATGTTACATATGTATAAGTACCTACAAGGTACCCCGGGTACTCTACGGAAGGAAACCCGGCACTAGGATATTCAACTAAGCAATAAAATAAACTACGGGCAACTTTTTCGCTTTCTTTTATGACGGTAGGCGGAGTTTTGCAACGTAAACGTCGTGATACCATATTTGCCTACGAGCCGTTTCAGCATAAACAGCACAAATAAGATAAGAAAAATAATAAATAAGCTAAAAAAGTTTTAGTTTCGAAATAATTATGTGGCAGGGCGTCTTAGGGCTCTAATCTACTCGACAAAACCTCATTTTTTCTTTCTTTTTACCCGACTGCGGCAAAGCCCAAAAGGAGTCCGACTCTATGTCCAATCGTAACTACTCAACGGCTAAACCGATTTTAATCTGTATATATAAAAGGCAAAACTGACTGACCTATCAACGCACAGCCGAAACTACTGTACCTAGAAACTTGAAATTTAGTACAGGGGTTCCTTTCATGATGTAAGTGAGCACTAAGAAAGGATTTTCCGAAAATCGACCCCCAACGGGAAGAGATGGGGGGAGTAGTGGGAAACTAATTCTACGCGTACGAAGTCGCGGGCGTCCTCTAGTAGGTAAATTACGAGTATACGTGGTTAGATTCGTCCTAACCTCGAGAGTGTCATAGGCTATTACAATTATTTTAATGTGAAATTGGCGAAATAAAAAATATATACATGATAAGTAACATTACTTTGACGACATTATCCAAACAGCAGTTGATTTTTTTAAAGCTTGTTTTTCGTTAGAATTGTTATTTGTTTTTAATTTGTTGTTACTTGTTTAGTTTAGTGTGTATACGTGTGTAATCCGCCGTGATTTCAACGGGTGGTTCCAACGGAATATCAGCGCTGGCTTTTATGCCAGTATAACGCTGAGTTGGAACCATTTCATGACATCAGATCTTTTGTCTAAGTATGTCAGTGTTGCGTTTTGTTTGTCTGTTTCCTACGAATAAATGATTGTTTCTTTTCTATTCTCTATTTCTATTAATATGTCATCGTATTGTGTATCATACATAACGTTAACAATACGATAACATCGCACTGCCAAATCAAAACGGTATCAACTCAAAATCCTTGCTAGTTTTGTTTCCAGTCCATAGAAGTTGTATTAAAGTTGATTTTAAAAAACAGTTGTATTTTGAGTTACTTCTATTTTGATCTAGCAGTGCGACATGTCAAAAACAATAAGTTTTTGCCGAGTAGAATAGAGCCCGCACTACCATTTCCCTGGTTTACTCTTTTTTTTAGATATTCTGCATTCATATTATAACCTATTACGTAACTTTATATGTTTGTTTGTTAGTAAATTAAACCAGTTTATGTTAAGTACCTAATAGAATACATGATAATGCAATGTTAAGGCATCTAAGAGCTGATCTGATGATGGAGTCAGAAGGTGGCAAAGGGATCTCCATTGTACCTACTTAGGGTAGACCCACGAAGGTGAATGTGCAAAAAAAAAAACCAGAAGCCCAATCGATATTTTCTTTGTTGTACCGTAAAACTACACAACTATGGTCCTAGCCTGCAACAATATTTAGTCCAATTTTCCTCATTAATATTATTACTTACTGCTATTATTTCTGGGAATAACTAATATTATGTACTGTTTGGCCTAAAATCTATTGCTCTAAACTTTAGCTATAGCTAAAGCTATCATATTTTTAGAATAATATGATAAGGAAAATTGGACTATTGTTGTAGGCCAGGACCATAGTTGTGTAGTTTTACGGTACTTATATGATAATCTGACTACCTTGTGGCGCCTTTTTAACCCCCGACGCAAAAAGAGGGGTGTTATAAGTTTGACGTGTAAGTGTGTGTGTGTCTGTCTGTGGCACCGTAGCTCTTAAACGGATGAACCGAATTGGATACGGTTTTTTTTATTTGAAAGCAGGTTTTTTATCGGTGGTTCTTAGACATTCTATATTGAAATCGGTTCAGCCGTTTTTAAAGTATTGAACTTTGAAATGTCAATGTCGGGGGTTTTCCAACATTTTGTCGGTTAGGTTAGGTTATTATTTTTGTATTTATTTGGAATCTATTTGTATAATCCGAAGTTAGGGCCAAGAAACCTGCTCAATTTTACCATTTCCTAGAACTACCTACATACAAAACCCTTAAATTCAATGAGACAGATGACGAGCCATAAATAAAACCGGGGACAGCAATCGATATAATCGTAGACTCGATAGCTCCCCTAACCGTCTGCGAGTCGATAAGCGGCGGTGACGTCAGCTAGGGGAGCGATTTGGGAATCGATTTAAGTTTTCGAAAAGTGGGATATTGTTGCTGTGATTTTGGGAATTTTGTCTTAGTAGAGGAGTTGTATGAAAATTTGTAGGTGATAGGTCAAAATAATGCCCACAAAGACAGAGTTTGATTTTTTTAGATCCTTGTTTGTATCTTTTTGACATACTAAAAATATAGAAAAATATAAGTGTGCAAAACGCGTTTTTTTGAACGCCAAAATATTTTTCTTCAAAAAATAAAAAAAATATTAAAGGTCGTGTGTGGTATCAAATTACAGGAAATCACACACTAAAAAAGGTTATGAGATTGATTTTATAAACCAAAAATAAATAACAAAGTGGTGGCTGAAAAACTGAAAGATTTTTCAATGTAGAAAATTATTATATATAGTTTTACACATCACAATTCGTTTCATGAAAGAAAAGCATATTTAATTGATGAACATTTTTATTTATATTAATATAATATAAAAAATAGAGGCTGTATATTAATTTAAAAAGTTTTATCAATGATAAACTCATTCCGGGACTGAGTCGTCAACGTGACAAAATGTCCAGTGGACGAATTGTTTAATGGTCTTAAGTAAGAGTGTCAAAACGTACGTACGTAAATGTTTTGGTGACAAATTGCTAAAATGTATGCTAGTTAGAATGTGTACATGACAAAATGTCCAAAGCATTAAATGTATCATGGTCAAAAAGTAAAAATGTCAAAATGTCCAAACGTCATAATTATTCAGTAAGAATTTGAATAAGTACCAAAATGTATATATTGTCGTGTAGTAGGTGTTGAATAAAGTCGAGTGCTACTACAACTTACTAGGTACTTAGGAATAGCACTACATGGAATTTTATGAAACCGGTGGCTTTTATACATAAAAATTAATATTAAAAAAAAAATAGTAGCGAAAGTAAATGTTTTAACAAAAACTAGCCTCTTAAACAAACAAATAATTAAAAAGGTTCAAACTTAAACAGTATCACGACACCTACACAATAGCAAACATAAACATGAGCATTCCCTTGATCATTGTATGTTGGCTTGTACGTTTTAACATTTACACATGCTGTTACTTTTTCATTTTGGCACTTGGGTTATTTTAACACTTACGTATTTAAACGTCTGTACATTTTGACCCCTATTCATTTCGACACTCACTTTATGGGCACTTAACAATATATCCCCTGGACATTTTGTCACGTTGACAACTCAGTCCCAGAATGAGTGTAACTTATAATATGGAAAAGCACAAATATCATCAGTTTTTGGTGATTTCTTTCAGCGATGTCTTTTAAAAATACAAAATGCCAGTCATGAACTGTATCTTGTGCTCTGAAAGTGAAAACGAAAGTTCAAAGTGTGTAAAATTTACTACCAAAGGTATACAAGGTATCATCAGTGCAAGTAAAATTCGAAAAGACAGTATTCATGAGTTATTTAAACCATTGCCTGATCATCCCGTGAGTGTCCATGTCGAATGCCGCCGTTTGTACTTAAATCCCAATAATATCAAGAGTGAACTGAAATCAAAGTTGCATATTCAGGATGAAGCAAGCACCAGTAGAGTATTACGGTCGGACATATCTAAATTTACATTTAAAGAACACTGTTTGCTTTGTGGTCGTTTTATTACTGACAGTGAGAAACGTTTCAAATCTAGCGTTAGTGAAGTCCGTACAAAAATGTTTCAAAATTCGGTAATGAAGGCGTGTAACTCCAGAAATGATTTATGGTCAGCCAATGTTCAATCACGATTGCAATCAGTAAATGATTTACCAGCAGCACAAGCCATTTATCACCAGGCATGAAGCGTAAATTTTCGAAAAGGTGACCTAGCAAGTCTCTTGGATGACCTGCAGACAAAAAAAACATGACGCTTTTTTGGGATAATTACGACAGTTGCGATATTTTTGTAATTCAGAGTCTTCTTACTAAGTTTCTGGTAATCTAAAACAATATTTGATACTGTTTGACCTTAAGTTATCACATTAGTTATTTCATCAGCTTTGGAAACGATAATGTTACCAGAAAAATGTTCTAGCTTCTGCAGCATCCTCACATTAGTATATGGTTCATTATCAACTGGCAGGAAGTCTTTCATTTGAGACACCAGCTGCTGGACAGAAACAGTCTCATCATTTTCTTGAAACCAACTACATACGCCCAAAAAACCGTCATGTTTTTTTTGTCTGCAGGTCATCCAAGAGACTTGCTAGGTAATGTATCTTGGGAACCAATGTACTTCTTTGGGACAGGGTCACCTTTTCGAAAATTTACACTGCATGCTTGATGATAAATGATATTTGTGCTTTTCCATATTATAAATTACACTACTTATTGACAATACAAAAAAAAAACGCATAACTTTTTCCCACCATTCGAGTACATACATCCTTACTGCACTCTGCACCGATCTCTATGGTACAATAGTTTTTTTTTTAATATTCTGCCAAGCAAGTTTCCTTTGAGGTGCGTTGAGTATATAGATTAAAAAAAAAATATATACAGCCTTTATTTTTTATATTATATTAATATGTATAATTAAAAATACTCATGAACTAAATATGCTTTTCTTTTATAAAACTAATTTTGAAGTGTAGAACTATAATAGTTTAGTTGAGATTTCAATGTAAGTACAAAACATTTTTCTACATTGAAAAATCTTTCAGGTTTTCAGCCACCACTTTGTTATTTATTTTTATTTTATAAAATCAATCTCATGACCTTTTTTAGTGTGTAATTTCCTGTAATTTGATACCACACACGATTTTTAATACTTTTACAAATTTTTCAAATTTCAAATTTTTGGCGGTTAAAAAAACACATTTTGCGCACTTATATTTTTCTATATTTTTAGTATGTCAAAAAGATACACACAAAGAACTAAAAACATAAAACCCCATCTTTGTGGGAATTATTTTGACCCCAAAGGCTATATCTCCTCTACTATCTGGTGAAATGAGTTTGATCAATGAGGAAAAGTACCCCGAGACACGTACTTTTATTACATAAATTAGAATTTTAAATATTTAGAAACGAAGGTGTGCTTTAATAAAAATAATCATGTGGAATAGCATTTATTTACTACTATATATTCATTATGAACTAGCTATTGAAGGTAATAGACATAGTCCCAAACTAACAATAAGCTCCATCTCTAGAGAACTCTATAGTCTTCAGACTGCAATTATTTATGCTGCCCTCGTAAGAAGAAAAGGCACAAGTGCAATTAATTCATAGAAGCATATTAAACTCTCAAGGGTTATAATAAAGTTGGAAGTGCAATACAATTCATATAGTAGATGTGCCTTTTTCCGTCATGTGGCTTGTGTGCTCGTTTGCCTTCTCCGTTTAATTGAAAAAAATAAAAAGGCTTGTTCTATAAAACAATTTTAACCCTTAATTTGACAGTTTTCAATGTGTTCATCACGTGAAGATACCATAGTGTTAGGGTTAATACACAAGAAAATACATGTAGGTAGGTAACATTGGAAAAATCCAAGAACTAGAAACAAATACTCGTGCTCATCAGTTCATCACACAAATGTCGTATTAGCTTACATACATACATTAAATCACGCATGCCCTATTTTATGGACGCAAAACACCCTAGACGCAAAATGTCCTAGGCGCAAAACGCCTTAGACGCAAAATGTCCTAGACGCAAAATGTCCTAGACGCAAAATGTCCTAGCCGCAAAATGACACACATGCATATCCGGTTAAATAACACAAATTACAGTCGAGCAGGATAAATATGTGGCAGGTTTAGGGTATGTTAGCTTTGCAGCAGGCTCGGAGGGCCAAACCAACCAGAAATAGGAGCTGTTAATCTACATATTGTGTCGTTTAGGACATTATGCGTTTAGGTCATTCTGCGTTTAGGACATTATGCGTTTAGGTCATTCTCCGTTTTAAACATTTTCCAGATTTAGGGCATTATATGTCAAGAACAATCACGCCTGTTTCCCAGAGGGGTAGGCAGAGACCACTTCTTTCCACCTGCTACGATCTTGACAAATCTCTTTCGCTTCTTCCACATTCATACATCGAGTCATGCACGCACGTCGGTTTCGGGTACTTAAGATTCGACCCTTTTCCAGTATTGTATTAGCTTAATTATTACAAATACATCATACCTATGCTTTAGTTTTTATAAGCTCGGGTCAATCCTTAGGGGAGGCCTATATTTATTAATAATTTACGAGTAGACGAATTGCCTTTTAAAAATGTTTGCTGACTGAGTATACCAATTCCAATAAGGTACCCATGGGAACTGTATAACGGACAAAACCTAACTTCATAAGTGCTACTCTGCCCTTATCCATATACCTAAAAACCACCTCTAGCAATCGCAACCTCACTACAAGTAGAAGAGGATTGAATATGTGTTGGTTATTAAATTTTATATGTCACAAAGGGCGGATTCCACCAAACTGGAATAAGGTCTTATACCTAGATTAAGCGCCGAATTTGTACGGACTAATCTCGGATTAAGTCTTATTCCAGTTTGGTCGAATCGGCCCTTATTGACTAAAGAGGGCAGTATTAGCCTTTTTAAGAACATAGCAGAACCACACATAGATACAATTGGAGACCGCAGTAACTTCCTTGGGCAACGCTTAAAGAAAAAAAGTAGTGCGAGAATTGAGATGTAGGTATCTAGTAGGTAGGATAGGTAGGTAGTAGTAGGTAGGAAGCAAAACGAGGACTGATCGCTGGTATATGATACTAAAAAAAAAACAGTAAAGATTAATGTAAAGATACGAATATCGTTTATGACGCAATTTTGTGTAACTATGAAGATTTTAATAGCAATAATAATTGCTTTTATAAATAAGTTGTTATTATGAATAATTTTAATAAGTATGTCACCAATAACATTTCGTTTACGTCACGTTAACTAAACAAGGCGTGATTGCCGGAACAAAGACCCCCCGCGGAGACTAAACATCCCTTTGTTCGTTATATCGTCGCCCAATTGTATTACTATACGAAACAATCACATTATCCAAGATATAGATATCTTTACACAGTAATTTTATTCTTATAACGAACAGATAAGGTTTTTGGAAAACAAATCTTGTTTACTAATATTATCTGATCTAACAAGTTTTTATTAGCATTGCACTGACGACGAGAAATTTCACAAACTTTTTGGTAAGGTGAAAGGAACGTTCTCTCAAATGTAGCCAGAAATCAACGTAGAAATATCTTGAGAAGATTTCCAAACTATTGGGAATGTTCCCCAACGTAAAACTCTTTGAAAAACCAAATTTAAATTCAAATTCAACTTGATAGAAGTTACATATTTGAGCCTTTTGGGGTCGAAACTTTAGGACCGTGGGGACCAGGAGCACACCGTACTTTTAAAGATTTTTCAACGCGTCTGGTCGACACAACTCCTGAGTAAAATGCTGGTCTATACTTGGCACTAAGATTAAGCATTGACATTCAACGTGGCAATTCTGCCAGCATTTTGGGAATAATGCCCACTGGTAGCGGTTTGTTAGATTAGTGTAGTTTTAAGTAAGTTTGTAAGTTCATTCGTTTGTTTTTATTGCTTCTTTTCCACTTGTTCCTAGATAATTTGTAACAAATAAATAATTATTACGACTAAATATTTTCTACAATTCAAATTTTCAATTTAATAAGTTTTCATTAATTACTAAATATTACAAATTATAACAAAATCTATGACTTAAAAGTATATTTAATCATACATTGGCCTGCGCCATTGTGCTGAAAATGCTGGCAGCATTTCTGGGTTCAGTAAGTTGGCCACGTCTGAGGCCGTGGATAAAATGACAAAACCTGCCAAGTTTCAGGGAGTGAAAAAAACAGATTTATGGAACTATCATTGTGTAAAAGAAGCACCGCAAGAAACTCTAGCAGAAGGTCCCCTTGATGCATTTTTCAACCTTCACCAGTACCTCGACCTTGGTACTTTGTAGTCTGAACTTCAAATTGTACGTGTAAATAAGATTTTAGGAACTTTGTAAATATATTAAGGGACCTAGACTTTAAACAAGTCACGTTCCTTAGCTAAGCAAGAGCTACGTTATGCTTTAGCTGTTGTATTTGGAATTTATGACACTTTTGTCATGCCCTTTTATCAAACCTTGAGGGTCAGTTCACACCGAGACGCGACGCGACGCGACGATACCGGAAGAGGCCAGTGACTACGCGCGGCACCGCGCGACGCAGCGCGACGCCGCGAGGCGCATCGTAAAATCTTCGGCAGCACGACGCCTCGCTGCGCAGCGAGACGCCGCGCGGTGCAGCGGAAGGTGTCTACTCGCCGCGTCCCCTGCAGTTTACCATTTGCAAGAGAGAGAAGAGACAAGTCGTGTATGCAGCCTCAGGCTGCGCCTCGCGACTTCGCGAGGCGCAGTGCGCCGCTCTCGCACGCCGCGCGTGCCGACGATGCACCGCTGCGTCGCGATGCGTCGCGCTGCGCCGCGAGGCGTCTCGAGGCGCAGCGCTGCGTGGTATACCGTATTCTTAACTCTCACAATGAAATGTGTACCTTTTCTTGTAGTAAATAAAGTATATTTTTAGTCGCTCTATTAAAAATGTGCGCGCAGCGTCGCGTCGGGTTGTGTCTCGGTGTGATTTGACCCTAAAACGAGTAAGTACTGTGGGGGAGTTGTGAGGGCGTTTCTAAATTTGAAAAATTAAACTTTATAAATGTGTTATATTAGGTTCCGTTACAAAATGTCAAGAGGTTCTCTATAGTTCTGTCCATGACAGCTATCTGTTATTTTCAGGAGTATCCCTATTTTAACTATCGGGCCATAGAGGCGACATATTTTGAAGTTCTATAGCTCGATCATGAACATTTCAACTCTACCTCACGTTTCGCTTAAAAGCAAATTACTATTGGGATTGACCAAAATAAATAACTCACGGTTTTTACATTCTGATTCGATAGAATAGGTAATTTTAAGAGACCAATTTTATTAATTTTATATTTGACAGAATAGAATTTTTTTAATATCTTTATTTATTTAGCAGACAATTTATGGATGACATGGTTATTTAAAATTTGGGTTGTCATTTTCTAATAAATTACAACAATTAAATGATAATTATCTAATGATAAAAAGTTATTGTGCTAGAGTATTAAAACATACTATTTCAAGCGGTTTTCACCGAACCCGTAACATACACCTAGGAGGGCTTCAAGCAGACAACGAAAGTCAAACAAAGGTTAAATTTACTTTTGTCGAAATACCTATCCAAAATAGATAAATATTTCAAAAACTTAATAATGCAGAAAGGCTTTAAAACCCTTTCCCTCAAAATGTTTTTCGAATTAGAGTAATTATAAAAATATGAACAATCCCAATAGGCAATACGCATGGACATTATAAATGCGAAATTTTGTGTGTGTGTGTGTTAGTTTGTCACTCCTTCACGCTGCAACGGCTGGACGGATTTGGATGAAATTAGAAATGGAGATGGCTTATATCCTGAATTAACTCATAGCCTTCTTTTTCATGCCGGCATATTTAAAAGTTCTCGAGGAAATAACGATCATCGAAATCAACGCGGACAAAGTCGCGGGCAGCAACTATACTTAACATTATAAATGCAAAAGTTTGTATGTTAGTTTGTTACTCCTTCACGCTGCAACGGCTGGACTTATTAAGATGAAATTTGAAATGGAGATGAACACAAAGGCTACTTATCATCCCGGAAAATTTACAGATTCCCAAGGGAATAACGATTGAAATCTACGCGGACGAAGTCGCGGACGGAAAGCAGAGGGTAGCTTAGGATTAGGTAAGTCAATTGCTATCGTCATCAACATGCACACGTATAACTATGTAAATAACAATCTAAACTGGTTTGTACTAAAACAAAGCTGTTACTGAAACAACTATTCCGCAAGCAAATAAGTTCGCGCAGAGAATAAAGTGCCGCCGGAAAGAAGGCTCGTCTACACTCGGAACAAAGCGGCTGTCTGGGCCCAGACCTCTTTGTGCCGGTGTTCCGTGTGTTCTAGGTTTAACTCTTTTGAAGATGTCTGCGGGCTTCAGGAAGACTTTTAATTGGCATGCTTCAAGTAAAAAGTTTGTTTTTAGTTTAGTTTTTAGTATAGGTTTGCGATTATCTTCTACGCTGCATTGATTTATGTTTACAAATCTGTCCAAAGTATTTAAAGCGGAGGAAAGTTCTATAAGTCAATTTTTTGTAAATCCTCCGAATACAATAAAAATTTGACTGCCTTTGTACTGTTTTTGTTTAGCATAATGGCGTATTACTTAAAATCTAACCGCAGGCAGTTTTGAAATACCAAAAAGCAGACTGACACAAATAAAACATCTTTAAGGCCAAGATATTTTCCATCGGCAATAAATTTCAATATATTGACATACATTTTCCGACTACCACTTGATATTTCAATGAATAAGAAATGTAATCTTTGTACCTTTGCATAAATTACTTTAACAAATTCTCAAAACCCTTGAATATCCATCTAAGGTATTAAATAGCTCATAGATATACATCGGTATCAACGTTCAAATTTCATGGCACCCGGTAAGGATAGCAAAAAAATAAATACATTCGAATATTTGATGAATAATAACGTTTATATTCTGTCATTTTTAAATTTATTATGCTGCAGTTAACTGTACCTATATAAATACTGTACTTATACGTAAAGAGCTTTATTATCTAAATAGTGTCATATAACTTTAATACTCATTTTGCATTCGAAAAGTAATATATGCCAAATAGGAAACAAATGTCAATTTAATTGTCAAACCAAATAAATATTAGTAAGTGTGAAAAGGTCATTTGGTCATTAAAAAATGGATATATTATAACAGACGTCAAATGTTGACAGAAAAATCCATGGAACAAATTTTATTAATTTATTCAAACCTTTAATACATATTTAGCGTCTTTCTTTTTATTTATAAAAAATTAAGGTTCTAACTACTAGATGTATTTGTTTGTATTTGTTTTTCTGCAAACCGTACTTTGCCATGAAAGTTGAACGTTGATACCGATGTTTACTCATAGATGACATCTATATACGGTAATACAGACATTAGATACAAGTCTAGACATTAATGTCACTGGCCTGGCGTTTCGATAAGCAACACCGACTACCGAGTGTCATGTGAGTTTAGGCAAGTCTAGGATAAGTATAGGTATCACTCTACCAAAGCGGAGAAACGCTTGTCTTTAAGTACCTACTCGTTTCGAGTCAAGACATAACTTATCTCGAGGGTCGGATGGTGAGAGTCTCACCCTAAAATTAATTTTAAGTCCTGTGTTATAAGATCTCCGACAAGATGTTGGCCTTTATGATGGTCGAATTCTGGCCGAAGGTTCCAGAAATTGTTGTTGTAGAAAAACTCAATTTTACGCTACATATTAGCCGTAATTTAGAATGAATAAGTAGTTACGTGGTTTCTTTATTTCAAGTATCGGGGTTATTTAGTGTTTTAAATAGATAACCTAAGACAAGGCTAAGATGTAAAATTAGTATTACAAAGTTTGAAGCAACTGTGTAGAATGCCTAAGGTCCCAGGTAAGTCTAGGCCAGTGGAAGCGGTATTGATTGGTTCTATTTCCAGCGTTTACAGCTGGCCTATTTCTAGTCTAGTCTAGCTTGCGACAGATATTATTTCTTTATTGGAATCGAGACAATGGTTGGAATAAGCTCTAGATATTTCTCTTGTATGGTTGTGTATTCTTCCTATTGAAGATCTATATCTGTAATTTAATTGGATTTATATTTCCAGTGAAAAGAAACAAGTGAGCTAAATTGGTACATTTCCTTTCTTCTGTTTTTTAGCCTTCATTTCCAAAAAAAAAGGAATATCTTGTGTCAAAGCAAAATAAATTAAAGATCACAGTTTTTTACAGCCGTTGATATGACTAGGCTATGCTTCTATAGGCAGTACATCGAATTCCTCGTGATTTTCATGAGGTTGAGGCCCGTACTCATCAGAAGGCCTGGGAGCTACCAGCTACATCTAATCCTTGTCAATTTTCTGACAGCGTCAAAACCTCTGGACCTAATCCCGTCCGGAGGAGGATTATCATATTCCGTTTGGAAAATATCCTCTGAAATGTTTACTGGACCTTCGGGTCTAACAGATAAGGGGTTCCGCAAGTTACAAACACTGCCCTTTGCAAGAAATATTCCTTTTCATATTTTGTGGATCAAGGGTATATTTCACGAATTCAATTTGGGTAGAGGAAAATTGATTTACAATCCCTACTAAGTACTATTATAAATGCGAAAGTGAATTGGTCTGTCTGTTTGTTTATTAAGTCTTCAAGGACACCATTGAACTGAGGTTGTAATGGTTTTGGTAAGTAGTGTACTTTTCATCCCAGAAACAATGATAGTTCCTCAGGAGTGATTTTATAGTATAAAAACTAAAAAATCACGGACGAAAACAGGCAGGTACAAACTAAAAGTGGTAGAACTATACCAATAACTGGTTGTACAATAGTATAACTTTTTCGGTTCGGTGAGCAAGAAAACCGGATGGCAAAATTCTTCTACTTCTTTCCCGTCTCCGTCCTCCCCCCTCCCTAATGGACCAACTGAATCCTCCGCCTCCTCGGCCGGAAACGTATGAGTTTCATCTGATATTACGGCTAATCATAGACGGTGGCCATCAACCACAATGGCTTTTTCATTCTTTGGCATTTATTAGTCGGATTAACTTGTCGGCATCGCTTACTACGCTATCGTTCACTCGCATCAAACAGATAAAACCAGCATAGGTACCTACTATATCATTCAGATGAACTTCTGACGTAGTCAAAACAAAATATGTCTCTACACAAATATGAGTTTAGATTGGATTGGGTTTGACAAAATTCACAATCCTTTCCGATTTCTCCAAAGATATTCTATCGTTCCACAAAGGGAACCAATGCAATCATTGGAAATTTGCATTTTATTATTAAAGTGATACTAAAGGAAATTTATTCAACCCAAATTGATTAAAAACCGTAATGGAGAGAAGATAAACAAATGTTTCGATTATGCACCCTTCTATTCAAATTTACCAACGATGGCGATAAAACAGATAGACGCCTTTGGTTCCTCCTCACCGCAATCCTGTTTTGAAGGTAGACTATTTGAATTATTTAATGAATTAACGTTATTTTCACTTTGGCCTTCAAAGGAAAACTGTAGATGCTGAAAGCTTTCATTAATTTGAGATTAATCACATTTAGAAACTAATTATGTCGTTTTAATTACATAATACTTGAAAGTCGCTCCGTTATTAAAGGCCTGATTATAAAATAAATAACCTCAGACTTAGGTTTCCGGAATTTTCGGTAACCTTTGGGAGAGGAGACAACCTTTACTTTTGATTCATTCTGTTTAACTGATTTACTCTACTCACGTGAAATTGGCGAAATCGCTGCGGAATACGAAGGTGGACCGCCACTAATAAAAGAATAAGAAGAACCTCAAACATGCCTGAAACACATAAGTATTTTGTACGGTCACGAACGTTAATTTGGGACCCATTTCAAGAAAAACATGCTTGAAGTCGTCAATGTCATTAAAGATGTCAAGTCATTTGAAACTTTTAGGAAACTCAACCTTATTGTTGTAGAATGTCAGATTGACTTTGGACCAAATTAAATCTCGTGACCGTACTGTGTTCTTTTATTTCGGGCCTTTGTAATGGCGCGAGTTTATAATATTTTACGGAAAGAAAGAATATTCCCTAAGCAGTCTTTACTTAAAATACACATTAAGGTCACGTGCTTCGGGCGAGTCATTAACTTTTAGACCCCCGCCATGATTCGCATTTTACATATCTTACCTGCATTCATGGCGTTTTAACCGTGACTGCTTTTATTTGGAGTAAAAGTAAGTAAGTAGGTATATTCTGAATTAGGGGAAGAATTAAACCATGGTACGTACTTTACAGCTACAATAAAAGCTGATTTATGTAACAAACAGTTGAAATATAAGCCAACAAAGATTTGTTCCCATGTCTTTCTAGCAAAACAGAATTTAACATGGAGTTTTTGTGGCCGACCTGTTTCATGACGTCACAGTGCATATCGGATCTCTCTGTCTAATTCGCAGTTTAAAATGTCTCGGAAATTCCTTGGCCGATTTAATTTTAATTTCACCTTTGGTGATCTCTTTTACGGTATTTTAATATTTTATTGAAAATTGCGATTTAAAAAATCCATGCATATTTCCTATTGTATTGTATTGTATTGTATTGTATTGTATTGTATTGTATTGTGTATTCACGTGAAATTTAGAAAAAAACTTCGACATCGATCTCAACCGATATAATTTTTTAATCGGTACTCAAGCTCATTGTCAATATGTTCAAGCCAAAAAGAAGGCGTTTTTTTCATCCGTAGATTATTTAATCATAGGTTTTACTAATTTTATCACGAGATTGATGGCCCTAGTAAAGGCTAGTAACTAAAGAAAATCGATGCTCCATTTGAATTTTTTTCACCGAAATTTGCTCATGCCGCGCGTCAGTTAGCTGACGGCCGTGACCCGCCGCGCCCCAGCAAGCCTTTATGTTTCTAGAGTACATTAACTCAATTAGCAGTGTTAATTCAATTATTTGGATACTTTACAACACCGAGGAGCTATTAATTAATTATTTTTGCAATGTCGCTTAAGAGGCCAACGTCGTGTGTGGCAAGAATCAAAAAGGATGGCTGTATGTGCTTCCGCGCGAAAATCGTGACTTTCGCGCGCCTTGATTGCAGCGAAAAATTCAAATAATCCAAGCCAAGCCAAGTCATGTTAAGCCTAAAAGAAGTTAAGAACCTTTAATAGCAACACCGGCGGTCAACGGTGGTCACGAGCATAGTTCTTTGATATCGGAATATGATAAATGGGATAAAGCATAACGAAGAGCAACTTCTGTCATCAATCATCATGCTTAGTTGATAAAGAGATGAAATCTATACAAGATTAATGATTGGATATAGAAGTAACTTATCACCAAACTTTCCAAAACTTTCATAATACGACCCCAAACCTAAGGAAACTGTGAATAAAGATTAATAGTGCCTACAATTTCAATTTCTTGCAATGCCAAAATTATTTTCAATTCTGCTTTACATCCTTGATGGTAATAGTAGTTGACCAAATCATTTTCAATTCCAATTTGAAGGGCATGGGCAATTCTAGTGTGTAGTAGTTTACAAAACGATTGACTATCCTAAATTCCAGATTCTTCCAATCGGCAACATTATTAGGTCAATAAACCTTTATTGTAGGACTCCCTCGAGGGTATAGGTGAAAAACTTAAGTAAATGACCTCTTGCATGTAGTTTTGTACAAAATTAATATGAAATTTACGTCAAATTTCAAACATAAAATGTCGAACGGTCTATACATGTGTTACAACCACATGCAAGAGGTCATTTAGGTACTTAAGTTTTTCATCTAATAGGTCGTTAGTGACAAACGTTGACTCAAATATTGCATTTGTTGAGCTGGTAAATTTAATAGGAGAGCACAAGAGAAGGAAACGAGACGTTGATAGAATGGCAGTGGGGAAGAACAATAATAAATTATAGAATGAAGAGAACAGCGTCTCTATTCATCACGGTAAAAATAATATCGTTTTTGTCCTGTTATCGTATTGTCAACGTTTTGTTAGCTCTTATTTTCTTGACAGTAATGACGGCTGACGTCATAACAATACCTTAACAGGTAAACTACGATATCGTTTATACCGCCTAGAATAGAGGCGCTGAGCGGGTGAAAGGACAGATTTTAAAATAATGGTTTATAGAGAATGTAGTTAATAATAAGTAGAGCGAAAGCAAGACAGGTGCTATATCTGATAACATCATTGGTCAACCACTATAAATTGTTCTACAGACCAGTTGTTTACATGACGTAAATAAATCCAATAATCGGTACATGAAACCTGTAACCTGATCCGAGTCAAGGGCGGGCTAATGGGTCGGCAAACCGAGGCCGGCGGCAAGGGCCTGCGGTAAGAAAACAGGGCGAAGGCGCAAAATGTTAAGGGACGATAGAATATGCAGTGTTAGATTACAGATGATATCAAACACCCGCTTGAACTGAATTGAAATGAAATAACTTATTCAGCAAATGACCCTCATCAGGACTCGTTGAAACGTCTGTAATATGGAGTGAATCTACTAGCAGATACTACTTATGTCCAATCAATGGAGATCGAGGAGTCAAGGTAGAAAAGTAAATAAATAAAGATAGGAAAGTAGTATTAAAATCTACTGAATTAACTTATAAGAAACGCGGGCTTACGTCGATACTGTAAGTAGTGATTACTACAGTTCCTCAGCTTTTGCAAATTTGTCTGTCCACTGCAAAGTGCAATTTTTTTATCTGTCCACTCTATATATCTCTTCATTTTTATAAAATTATGTACGTAACAAAAACACGGCTTATTTCCGACCATACCCAAACAATATTTATTCCAAACGTTTTCTACGCAACGATGTTTTTTCTTCTTTCCAAGTTAGACTTGGGAAAGCAAATGTAGGGTAGACTTTAGTGATAAATAAAACGGTCAGAAACATATATTTAAACAATGTTGGGTACAGACTTAATATTGAGCCTGAGACACATAAAGTCACTAATATTTGGTAGTCTGCATCGTAATAACCAATGTGACTATTTGAATATATTTTTTAGCCTAGAACACACGTTAACAAAAGAATTGATACTTTAATTTTTAGCATATTTCTTCGAAACCCTACTTAGATTTTATTAGTACTAATAACTTCTCTATTCCCAGTTACAGCTATCACTTTTATGCACATGAGAATCAGGCTTCAATTGCATTTATTTTTGTGATATTATGGAGGAAGCAGATATTACGACAGGCCGCGTATGCTACATCTAACAGTTGATGTACTGGCGAGTGCCTGGAGCATGCATTGCCCAATGACGGGGTTAGCTTTGCGCATGCCCTAAAAGTGGGGTTGCCAAACGTTGGTAGAAGTTAAGGTCGCCAACCGTGCTATAACATTTAATTTCGCTATTCGTATTATGTAATTTACGTTTCACATGAAACCAGGAAAATACTGTGTTTTCGATATGGTGAAAGTGAACATTTGACATTTGGAAACTACAAATTTACTAGATGACAAGTGGAAATAGGACGCTATAAATACCTATATATTACCGAGAGCAGAAAAGAGAGAGGCACGTATACATATGTGAGAGTCGGAGTATGCACATTAGGGAAGGTCTACGTCCAGTAGTGCACTGATATTATAGGCCGATGATGATGATGATGATGAATATGCATTATGTCTTTTTGGTGCTGTGTGCATAATATTGTATACTACTTGCATGATAAAAGATAAGGCATTTGTTCTTTATGATTTGGTGAGGTTTCTTGCACAATAAAGTTCAATGCCTAGCAGAACAAATTTAGATTCGTGTCACTATTAAAAGTGTCGCGCACTGTTATATTAGTGGCAAGCAGTATATTTCAGAATGTTTGCATAATATTTTATTACGTGTCGTCTTCAATCCATTTTTCTCAGTGTAGTATTAGTAGAGCTACAGAATTACCAAAAGTTTTAACATGTTAATTTGTTAATATGAAGGTCACTAAACAATAAAGAATCCTACTAATATTATAAATGTGTGAGTTTGAATGTAAGTTTGTTACTCCTTCATGCTGCAACGGCTGGACGGATTTCGATTTAAAATTGGAAATGGAGATAGCTTATACCCTAGATTAACACATAGCCTACTTTTAATCCCTTTTAATAAAATTTCCCAAGGGAATAACTATAATCGAAATCTACGCGGACGAAGTTGCGGGCAGAAGCTAGTGTAATAATATATTGAATTGGGTAAAGAACACAACCTTGCGGTATACCTGTGCCTCACTCGGCTAAAATAGCTATAATTTGTAATTCTAAAACTTGATAAAAAACACATTATTCAATCATTAAAGCATTAATAACTCCTAACCCAATTAATAGATTGAAAGTTAAAACTACATTCTGGACCGGTAAGGAAAGGACTAACTTATCCCTTGATATTTACGTCAAGTTCTGGGACACTATAAAGCCGTCCTCTTCATCCTTAAGACGGAGAATAAAAGAAAGACATGTCATCATAAATTCAAAAGATCTACGCAAGAGAAAGATTAAAAAAATTGAACCCGTAGTTAATCTCAAAGTAATGAAAATTATAAGACTATGAGATTTTTGTTTAGAGATATAGAACGAATATCAATACTTTTGAAAATTTATTATTGATGTACCTATACCATAATAACGTAAAAGAAAATTGTTCTCAAACAAGAAGAATCGTACTCTAATTTCCTATTTATCGAACATCGTCTGGGAGACAAATTCGATGACAGATCATTTCCTTTTCTAATGAATTATATTACCAACGCCGGATCTCTTGCAGACCTCGGCAAGATGGAGGCAAAGGCGTCTCGCTGGGAAACGGAAACGAAGTTACGTGTAGCCTTGTGCCGACGAGAAACTTCTCAAATCGTGAATGTATCTTATTAGAATTTTCGGTAACTTCCAGGTTTTTTTTATGGAGCAAGAAAATTCTTAATTTTCTTAAATATATTCGAGAATATTGCTAGATTTTTTTAAATTAAATTTTAAAGTTTGGGAATTTTCTGCAACTTGCTCATTGTTACGTGTTGTACAGTAAAGGGAATTGATTCCTTGACCACTTCGGACTATGTCAAAGTGACGTAATAAATCAAAACGACTCGAGACTCCTTATGATTTTATTTACAGTGTAACTTTGACATAGGTAGTTTAAAGTGGTCTGTAAATCAATGGGACTGTACCAATTTTGTTGGTACTTAGAAATGTTTTCATAAACTTTAGTTAGAACTATTTGCGGAACTGTAGTTTTGTTATATTAAGTGTTTTTATTTCTAGAGTTACAGAACTCCGAAATAGAGTGGTGACATAACGTCTCTAAAACTTTTTTGCTCTACCAATTTATGTGACTATAAAAGTTAGGTTTTTTTAAATTAGCAAGTATTATCGTAGAATAATTCTAAACGATATGCATGGACTGGTATTTTCACACCTTAAGCCTAAAAAAAATATCTCTTTAAAACTTTTTTTAGTCATGCAAACATTCCACCGGGTTTCAACGTGACAGAAATTTAGAAAATAATAATTTTAAAGGATGGTTTTTCTTCTCTAGACACTACAGATGCTCTAGCAAAGAACAAATCAAATAATCAGTGCGGGATTAATGTGTGTGTTCTTCGTTACACTAAGTCGGTAGTCAGTTGTCATTTATTGCCAGTCATCCATTGCGTCAATATTTCGCAGAGGGAGGACGCCGGTGGAACGTCCAAAAAATTCGACACGTTTAAAATTTACTTTCGACAAATTTTAGAGCTGACTGATTATCATAATTCATCGTCAAACGATTGTAATAATCATGTGTATACATTTCTACAGTCGAGCTAAATTTTCTTATTCTTCAATCTGAAATTATTATTATGTTCTTCTATTTATTCTTATTCTTCTCTAATTATAATATAACTCTAGATGTGTGTTGTAATAGAAATTTGCGAAAAAACAGTCGATCTTGATTCTGCTTAGGTTAGGTTCGTTCGCGTTTTCGAAAAACGAAGTATCAATAACATCCAATGATATAACTTCATCAAACCAGCCAAATACATAGCTCAAGTCAACATAACTTGTTATATAACCGTCTAAATCCGTCGACGGGGCAGTGTCCTTGGCTGGAGACAAAGCCCGGCTGCGGCACTCACCTGCGTCGGCGTCGCCGTCTCCGTCGTCATGGCTTCGATGCTCGCGAGTCTACTCCTCTTCTTCTTCTGACATCGACAGCAGCTCCCCAGTGACAGCGTAAAACCTACCACCTACTACACCTCAAACAGGCATAACCTAATATCGATTTTCAAGCGTCCTTGCACCAGCGATGAATCGCTAACCCGAACGCAAAGTCCTCACTGCCATATTTATCCAAAAGCGAATTCTATTTTTAAAATTCAAATTTGGAAAAGACGCCTACAGCGAGCGCGAAACGTCCGCCATTTTCCTTCCGTGTTCGAAATTCGGATTCATTTCCGCACTGTTCCTTATTCGAAAGTTATTCTAAAATTTAAATTAAAACACTTAGCTACAGTAAAAGCCGTAAGCAGTAGACAATAGCGCGATTTAAGGTTATTTTTAGAGTTATTTTTACACGTAAAGTCCGCTAGTTGGAGCAAGTTGTTGCTTTTGGACGTCAGTACGGGGGTGTACAAGAATTTCGCCGGCTTTGGACGACAAGTGAGTAGGGTGGGGTAGTGCGCTACTGCGGCTGCGCGGGGGTGCTTTATTGTGTGCGTGATATGCGTGTATGCCATTATCCATGTACGTTTATGCTGACCTTTGTCGCGTCTCCCCTTTCTTTAGCTATGGGGTGTTGGAGGGGGTTTTTGTCTGCGCGTGACAGGTCTCGTAAGGCTGGTTTTGATGAGTGTATTCACCAACACAATCGATAATGCAGAACTCAGATGTTAGGAAATGTCAGACTGGTTGTCGGGCCTACAAAGCGTTTGGTTCGGATTTGCGACAGGCTTACGCCATTTTATTATTACTTACTTATTATTCTTTATTGCTTTTGCAAGACCACTTTGAACTTGATTGGAAGAGTTAAGAGTATAAATAGAAATAGATAGTAGATACACGAACGGTCGCGTTTGCCAAGCCTCAGAGTCGTATTTATTAACTAGGTCAAATAATAAAGTAATTTATTAGCAAATTAGCACGTTGGGTAGTAACATAACTTGCGCAAGTTTAAACTAATTTACAGTTCTTGCTTTTAACAGAATAAAATGACATTGCTGATATTATTTAAGTAATCAAAGTTTGTGTAACTCACACAAAGTAAAACACGCTAGCGAAAAAAAAATGTAAAGTGTTAACTAAAAAAAATAGGTTTGATAAAAAACCGGCCAAAGCATTCCGGTACTTATCCGGTTACTTTACTTTGAATTTACCCGAATAAACTGTTTTCCTAGATTTTATTTTACTTATAACTATGCCAAATCACAGCTTTGTACTACAAAACTCTCTCAAAATGTCGAGTTGAACCAGGGCAGTGATTCTTTCAAAAGCAAAGGTAAGCGAACGCAGGAGTGATGTCCAAGCGGCGAGTTTAAGTAGTCCCGTCAAAGCGAACAAAACACATTTCAGCGCGTGTATTCAATTTGGCAGCATGGCTTCTCGAACGTATAAGGCTGCCTAATTGAGAATGCATGTGCTAAAATGTGTTTTGCTCGCTCTGACTTGACTACTTAAACTCGCCGCTTGGACTTCACTCCTGCATTCGCTCACCTTTGCTTTTGAGAGAATCAATACCCTGTGGTTGAACGGCGGACAGATGGCCGTTAGTCCACGGTTCAACTCAGAGATACAACACAGGCGTCCAACACAGACTATAAGGGTTTCTTGTTGACTACGGAACCCTAAGAACCACCGATATAATGACAATATTATAAAATAGTGAGAACGACTAAAAAAGGACATTACTTGCCGATTGAGGAGACGATTTGCCTCTCGAACTTTGAGAAATATATAGATTTTGATTAAATAGAAAGAAAGAAAGAAAAACATTTATTCAGTGATACACATACAGCACCTAAGTGCAAAGGATTTAAAAAACACAATGATGAACTTACTACAAACAGAATAGAATAAAACTAATTAAGATGCTGTGGGTCCCACTGAAATGGATCGCGACTTAGCATAGAGTTGAGTACCGACATGGTAGGTACTGCAACGCTCGTTTTCTATGATGACCGGTGTGTGTTGATGCAAATAACGGAATACCGGTTTTTTAGGCCCACTAGATAAAGATAAGATAAAGAAAAAAACATTTATTCAGTAAGTAGGCTACACGGGCACTTTTACACGTCAAGAATTTCGCAAGAGGAGAAACGCCGCAAGAAACTCAGCAGTCGATAATCGACAGTCAAGTTGACATCTCGCTTTTCACTCAAACTACGCTCGATCTTCCAGGAAAACTTTCTTTGATAGGTAAACATAAAACTATGATGACGGAATGATAGTGCGAAAGCGAGTTTTCTCACTGTCCCATTATTTTATTGTGACGCCGACATCCAAAATGTCCTAAAGCACTTTAGTTACAATGGACATACGACCCTCTTATGACAGGTAGGTAGGTACGATAGGCAAGTACAGTCCTACAAGAAACGGCATAAGTGGTAAAGATACGAATGGACATAAGCTCTTTTATGTGCAGGGGGTCCTCTCTTCGTCACCGCAATAATTTACCGAAAGAAATAATCATTGTAATAAAAGATACGCCACAAGAGAAGAGTATTTTTCTATGTAATATCATTCGTCACTACGACAAGGTTCTTACTTACACGCAACCATTACTTGAGATGGAACTTTGAACCAGTATTGCGAGGGTGTGATGTTTATTCGATGGTTACTTATCATGTAAGATTGGCTTATTATTATTTAGATAAAGTAGGCAGAAAACGTTAATATGGCGTGAGTTTTTTCACACTATCTAACCGCCTGTTTCACAATCGACAAGTAAAGCGTATTTGACAGATATATTTAGCCCTTTCTCTTTCCTACACTTGAACATAGACAAGGAGAGAGCTAACTTTAAATTGATATCATCATCATGAATCAAGTATCAAAAAATAACTCACGGTTTTTACATTCTAATTCGAAAGAATGGGTAAATTTAGGAGACCAATTTCATTCATTCTGTATTTGGCCCAATAGTTTTGCTTTAATTTATTTATTTATTTAGCAGACATTTTATGAATGACATGATTATTTTAAATTTGAGTTGGCATTTTCTAATAAATTACAACAATTAAATGATATCTAATGATAAAAAGTGATTGTAATAGTGTATACACCCGTAAGATACACCCAGGAGGGCTTCAAGCAGAAAACGAAAGTCAAAAAAGGTTAAATATACTTTTGTCGAAATATCCGAAATAGATAAATATTTCAAAAACTGAATTATGCAGAACGGCGTATGTATGCAGAATGCGTAAATATTCAATACTAGCGACCCGCTCTCGCTTCGCTTCGTTTTATGTTAGTTTTCTGTAACACCCGCACATAAACTAGACTTCATTATACACAACCGGTGAAAACCGCATGAAAATCTGTTCTGCAGATTTTGAGATAACATACATACATACAGACAGACGCGGTGGGTGACTTTGTTTTATAATATGTAGTGAAATATATACAACAGTATATCGCAAGATCTTTCGCGATTGCTTCAATACTCAATAAGGATTGATTGGTTAAAATGGAAAAATATACAACTCGTGAATATTCCTTAACTGTTGTTTGGACTCTACAAATAACCACTTAGAGAAGTTTAACCTCGAAATGTTAATTTTCAGAAATAAAATCAACAATTTACCTATTTCTTTTTTAATAGTTCCTGTATTGCTACAAACCTTTAAAATCTACTATCTATACTCATAGAAAACTAACTGAACTAATCTAAAACACTTAGTAGCATTCAAAAGACTAAACGGACCAACTCATAAATACTTCAACGTTACTCGAAGAAAACTAACCCGTACATGATCCATTCATAAAAAGGTGACCGTGCGTTCCAAATTTAAAAATTAAAAAACATCTGCACAGCGTTATCGGACGATCACTCGACTCGCATCGATTAATCGCAAGCGCATAGCTAAGCAATCGATTCATCCCGCGAGCGCTGCACCGGTCCATCGGTACCATCAACACTGTTAAATTTAGCCAGTCGAAATCGCGATGTCAAAGATACCGTACCGTAAGATAAAAACGCTCCGAATGTTTACGTTAATACACGGAAAACGATGTTTTTCTTTAGCGAGTTATTTTTATTATGAGTGAAAATCTGGCCTCTTCTGCCTAGAGAGTGATTGAGTGCGGTCGTTGCGGCCTTTTCGAAATCGACGCGTACAATCGAGTGGTTGAAATAAAAGACTTCTGTGTCGTTGGTTGTTGACAGTACAATCGGAAACCGACTGTCGTTAAGTGATTCTTGTGGCTTTTTATGTGCTCAAGTGGTTTAATTTGGATTTATTTTCTACATCGACGCGGAGGAAATCTTTAAGAATTAAGGTGAGTACTTTAACTACTAAGTATCTTTAAATAAATTTAATTCTTCAATAATCGTGACAGAATCGAATAGTTGTTTAACAATTGGTTCGATTATGGATGTTCCATTAAACAAGTAGATATATCTTTGCCCGATGGTCGGTGACGAGCCATTTGTCAAGATCGAACCCGTCAAAGGTCAGCCGACATTAAATTTAACAGTCCACTTGCGGTCAAAGGGTTTTTCGTACAAATACGAACCGTTTAGATTTTCACGCGTGTTTTTTCACGCACGCCTTTTTTCGAAATAATCTAAGGTTTACTTCTAATAAGTAGGGATGTGATTTGTTTATCTCAGTTAATAAGAAAATACTAAAATGATTTACTGATTTTACCTGCACGAATATAATCGAAAAACACAGCATTTCTTTTTCTTGTTTCCATTAAACTTAAATACGTAATGTTATGCAAATTATTTTCACATGGATAAGCTAAAAAATATACTGAAATTTACAGTGATTTCGTGTTTTTTTAGCCGTTTTATATAATTTTTGTTTTATTTATACAATGTAAAAATTACTTACATAAAGTTATCGTTACTTGTTTAAAAACGTAGTTTCACAAACATTTCCTGACAACGCCGTGCTTATTCTGAATGAGTTATTTTTAAAACAAGACAAATCCGTCCAACCTTTATAGCGGATCAATATAGGTCAAAACTTTAAAATTTTAAGCCCTTTGAAACACTTAAAACAGCTAAGAGTAAAATTACTTGCAGACTCGAATATGACGCAGAAGTAAATAAGGAACTGTAGGGTGATGGCACCAGTGTTGGATACTTTTATAACAGGCACCAGTAATGGACAATTAACTACTCTTAATTTAAATTTCATACGGTCGTAACTTGTTTTTTGCAAAACTATTGAATAATCTGTAAAATAAGAATCAAGTGTCCATCATTGGTCCTTGTCTATTACTGGTTCCGTCACCCTAGGCGTTACAAGTAGCTGCGCACTTTAGTACTTTGTCACTTTAACGTCATGTTATTTGAACTGCTGCACTAATCTGTTAAAGGCGTTAAAGTGACAAAACACTAAATAATGCAACTATTTATAAGGCAGACTGTACTATTTAACCGTTGATTTTGCCCTTGATTGATATTTTGCCCGCCTTACAAAACTGTACCACCGGACCAAACTAGTACCTAAGTTTGAAAAATACAAGTAACTCTTTATTGCGCGCCAGACATTTTAAATTAAGCAAAGAATAATTAATTCATTTGATTCAAAAGAAAAATTACGATTTCGAAAATCCCACCAAAACGAAAAATGCATTATTCGTTTATCGTAAATCCCTCGCACGGAAATAGCCGTGGTGGTCCTAAATCCGGCATAATAAAGTGTGAGGGAAGCAGAGAAAAACCAGACGACATTCTTAACATCAAATAGCTGGAGAAAAACGCAAAATGTTTCGAATCGACATTGTGTCGGTTCGGTTGAAAGTATTCTACAATATTAACAGAATGTAGAAAACGGAATAGATTAAGAGAGAATTGTAGTATGCTTTTTTTGGAAGCGCCTTGGCTAAGAGCTGTAAGCTTGTAAGTAATTTTTGTTAAATAAATAAATAAATTCCAAGCGTATTTCTGTTTTCTAAAATCGTTAACTTTCGTAAATAGCAACATTTTAGTTCTAACTACTTTCACAAACTAACCTAGTCTCTCGTGTCATGTAGCTTATGCTGTTGGTTAAATTTGATTCTTGGTCGAAACCTATGGCGGATTATAAAAAAACCAATAAAAAAACTTCACTGTGTGTCGCTAACATGTCAAAAGAAATATGGTTTTACAGAATGGAATAGAGAAGTAGATAGAAAAGAGACCCTGGCCACGTGATAGTAGAGTCAGAAGCCCTTAGATATTAGCAATCTTTAGATGAAAATGCGTTGTCAACTCTAATTACTCAGATGCTCTGTATCTCTATGCTAGTACCTTTTAAACGCCATTCACGGATATATCCACACCACTGATACAACGGATATATCCGGCAAGGTTGACAGCGCAAAAAAGACCAGATTGGCTATGACGTAAAGTTGAAATTAGCTCTTATTTAATCTACCATTGGCGTGTGAGCGACGACTTTTGCAATTGACATAGCGTTGAAAATTTTAACATTTCAATGACCGGCAAGAATCCATATAACTGCACAAGCGTTATATCTTTTAAAATAGATCCATATAGACCCTAGTTAACCCCATTGTTATTATTTGCATGGATTTATGACACCACATGCGTCATGCAAGCCAAAAGGATTAATACAATTGGCTGATGACGAATAGGGGCCTTGGATCGTTACAAGAACGATTGTAATGCTTTAATTATTAAACCAGCAGTTTATTTAAATTATAATGATATGTATAGTCGCTGTCAAATATTTCTGAACACACTCTAACGCATTTAAAAGGATTGTGAAGCAAAAAAATTCAGTCAAAATTTATTTTCCTAAATAACAATGTTCATCGTACAAACAAGACTAGAATTTGGATATAGTTAGGTCAATTTGTGTTAGATTGTTAATAAATGCACATGCTGAGCTGAGTCCTATTTGGCTTTACACTACAGGAGTGCAACGTTTCTCTAATCTCTTTTTTTTGTACTATTAAGTCAAATAAATATTATAAGTTTGTGTTTCACTTTGAATTACATATGAGTAAATAAAGATGGAATAAATAAACAATGCTAAGAAATCTATTTGGTTGACTGTAAGTTGATGCGTAAACCAAAAAGTTATGTGACATTGAACCTCACGACGTTGTCATAAACGATTTAGGAACGTGAACAGTCGCAATATTTTATTTGAAGAAGACACACGTTTGGTTTATTTTAATACAAAATGGTTTATACAATTACGATTAATTCGACAATTTTTGATCTTTGATCAATGATTTGAACCGACGTCAATCAATTTATCGATCTAGGCCGGCCGATCTAACTTTGCTTGATTGATCGACACCCATGCGATCGATTGGAGTTTTACCACCCTTAAGATACCGTTTTGTTATATTTTCTACTTTTTTGTATGAATCTGTTAAATCAAATAAAAGTAGATTTTTTTCAAACAACTTACAAAGCTTAAGATAAAATTAACAGTCCGCAAGTTGACGTCGGACGCCATTTTGAATTGCCTAAATAAAATAAAAACTACTCAAATTGACCTAGTCCCAGCTCTAGGTTTGTAACATGGGTAGGTACTAGACAACGATAATTGCTAGCCAGCTTGCAAGTGAATATAATTTTACTAGTACTAAAACGATTAGTAGTGCTCTAGTTTAAGGTATTTAACGTGATTGTTTCCGACGCGTACGTCACGGAGGAACAAGTCGCGGAACAAGCGCACGCGCACCATGGACGACGACGTGAGTACTAATACCTATTTATAGTTATAGTATCCGTAGTGGAAAGAGGGCATTGTTAACGGAATCGAATAATGGGTAGTGAAACTTTATTGTGCAAAGTTTTTTCATGCACTTTTAGATGTAATGTTTTCCATGGGGCCTAATATGGCTGCGTTGATTGCGTGACAAAATGTGGATAAAACATCCGTCACTTTCTGACACGCGTATACGTACGAGAGTGATGGATTTCACATTTTTTCACGAGATAAACGCAACCATACTAGGCCCGCATGGAAAACACAAACAGACATAAATGACTGTTTTTTTTACTGTGACGGTGTTAAAAATTTAATTTTCAAGCTTTGATTTAATACTTTTAACTTGACGCCTCTACCTTAATCTCTCTCTTTCTTTCTTGAAATAGTTTCATAAATGGAGGTTGATCGACGACAGTCAAACAAAAAAGTGATCCTAAACACAGGGCTCGGAAACCTGGTTTTTTTTTAACCAGCTCGTCAGACATGTCAACAAGAGCATTTTCATTTCGGTTCCCGCTCGAACAGGATCAATATTATTTCGGTTCTGATCAAAGAGCAAAATACCTACCTAAAACTGTTTCTGCTCGAAATTAAGGTTAATTCGCTCGGTAATTTAATTTTGTTCGCACCACCCAACACCGCAACCTTTTTCTCTTGTTTCGTACCCTAATAGCTAGCTCTTAAGTTGCATTTTCATTTGCTAACCTTGAAGTCGATCAGGCTTTACCATTTTAAAACACCATGCCGCCATCCAAACTAGGTAACATTCTAACCAACGGACGAAAGTTTACGAAGAACCTGAGGGCTTATTGTCTAACGCACTCCCAACCACAATCGTTTTCATTTTGAAAATCGAAGGCTTGTTTGTATACAAAATGAAAACAATTGCTCCGCTTTGAAGCCGGTTGCGATTGCGAGTGCGTTAGACAATAGCGCCCCAGGTTAAAAAACATAACCAACCGGTATTTTTCGAACCGTTCACAAGCCCTAAAAGGGTTATTTTTTGAGATACAGAACGCTAAACAAAACCTATAAAACATACTTATATCACTGCAACATTTAATAAAAACGCGGCCGGTTTCTCATATAACGTAAGTAACTTAGTTTTGTGGCATATCTCGTAAAATAGAGCGTGATGTCACCTTCCTCCTGCGAGTCCCGTGGGGCTGTCGACGTCTATACCTACAACCCTCTTAAGCCAGTAAGTCGTATCTCTATTACAATAGCCAAAGGACATTCAGTCTTCTCATGTTATTAATAAGGTTGTGATTGCTATAGGAATTTTAACTGTGATACCGCCATTTGGCTTGGCAGGGCAGTATTATAATAATTGTTTTCGTGATAGGATTATTTACAGCTGGCTTAACATTGGGTGGCCTCAGAGTTAATATGACAAGGGAACATGAATGTTTAGTTATCAAATAAATGTACCTACTTAACTAATATTAGCAACCCGTCCTCGCTTAACTTTGGTTTATATGGGTTTGAGATTGTTAACCCAAAACTTTAACAAAAGGCAATTTTATTTATTATATTAACATACTTTAATATATTGTTTCTATTTTCTATGTTAACGAAAAAACCAGTAAATTAAAAAAGCTACTTTGATATTATTCACATGTGTAACAAAAGATTCACAGTAAAATTACTAACATTATTCAAGATAAAATGTAAGTTGTCACTCAAAAAGACTCGCCAGGTTGTTTCGAACCGACATATTAAGATGCAAGGAATAAATAATGCATAGGCATGCACAGGCGCGTGCCAGGACACCTAATGTCCTTAGTGCACCCAGACTAACCAATGTCTGACAAAAGCGGAAAAGGTAACTGGGGAAAAATAAATAACGAAAACCTTAGGTTATTTACGTTTATAGACAACCGTGTCATTTAGAATCAAACCTGGGAAATAGAAAAAAGAAATAAGTAGTAGGTATAGAAAGATATATATTAAAAGAATAACGTTGCAAATGCCTGAAGTGATTCGATATTTTATTACTTGTATACCACCAAGTCATTTATCGGAACATAATACTTAATTACATCTAGAGCTTAATATGTATATTCGTAGGGAGCCCTGTATTTCCCATAATTTTTTTGGTCATAATGTAACTTTTGACATAATTATTGATAGTCATACATTTTTATATCGCTGGCACCGTTAACTTTTAAACATTTCCGAAATATGTAACTCGTAGACAAGGCTAGGTTAGGTTAGGTTTGATTTATGAAAATCCTGAAAAACAAACGGTTTCTTAAAAAAATACTTATGACTTGCGATAATTATGACCTAAACCACATTATGACAAAAAAATATTATGGCAGACGATATAGACCCATATTCGTAATATGTAGAGTTTTTAGCTGTAAGGTATTTTAAATTATCATTTATTTTTATTTTTGATTGCATTGTCTAAGCTGGAAATTGACAAAACTCACGCATTCGTTAACTCCGTCAGGCTCTGGCGCTTCAGAAACTCTGCATTTGACAGACTTGGCTCCTATTGTACAGACTTCGTCATATAATCCAACAATCCCAGCTGTTTCTTTCAATGCTTTTTTATCAAGAAAATATTTCCACGATGAAAATAAACAATCGTATTACATGTTCATAAGAATTCCACGATCCGGCCAAGATTTTCTTCAGAATGATAAGCTAGTGATAAATTTCACTAAACTAGCCATTTACAATGACGCGGATTCGAATCCAGGTCGGCTGAATGTCGGGCGTAGGTTACTGCACTATTACAGCTGTCATCTAACGGTTGTAATAGCAGCAGCTATGCAGCTTATTAATAAACGTAGAACTGACATTATGCAACTGGATTACAGTGGCGTCTGGTTTCTGCCGTTCGATGAAATATTTTTGTCGAATGTATCTTTTCCCAAAGTTTCGTTTATTTAAAAGGTAACGTCGCTGCTTGTCAGATAAAGATAAAAGACATTTATTCAATACGAGTAAGTATGCCGCTCGGGCACTTTTACACGTCAAGAATCTACCAGCGCTTCCAAGGAGGAGACCACTGCCGAAAAGAAACGCCGCAAGAAACGCCGTCAGTCATTTTTTAAACATATTTCATACTACAATGATACCACTTAGTCTAGCATTATATAAAGCTACAAATATTAAATTAATTATAATATCAAATATCATGCGTAGTTCAGCAGGAAAACATCTCAAAAATATTAAGAGAGATAAAAAAACACAAGACGACCACATAAAAGTTTCGATATGTTTACTTAATAAATTTGAATTAAGTGTGAAGTGTCCATTACTGGTGCCTGCCAGCTAAAAGTTGCCATCATTTTTGCCGTCACCCTATAATCAAATATTAAACGGACTCGAGCAGTCGTTAATAAAAAAATAGCCACTCCTGGATACACCAACGTCTATGGACTGAGAACCAGCACAATTCCTCGTTTCATAAACGACCTTGACGTTAAATTTAGAGATAGCATTACTCCTAATAATATTAAGTATAAACTAAAATCGTACTATAATGTCTATAAAATGTAATGTTTGTGGGTACAAGTGTACTTGGTATTGTTATTGTTAGACATACAGGGTGTTAGGCAGAAGGTTGGACAAACTTCAGAGACTAACTCTGTAGGTTATACTCATCAACTTTTATTATGGAACCAACATCAAAATCGCGAAAAAAAACAGCAGTTCCATATAAACTTTGAGAGCTAAACAGCCGAAATATATGGAACAGCTGTTGTTTCTTTCGCGATTTCGATGTTGGTGCCATAATAAAAGTTGATGAGTATGACCTACAGAGTTAGTCCAACCCTCTGCCTAACACCCTGTATATTGTTATTTAAATCGTTCTATCCTCGCACAAACCCTTAAGTGGTTTATGAGGTGTTTATTTAAATGTAAAAGAGTATTCTTTGTTATACAATAAATTAAAAAAATACAATGAGAACACTGCTGCTTGGTGGTAATTTCAAAGATAAGACGGTGCTATTATTATGACGGTACTCAAAAGCAATCATAGCTGAACCGGAACTAGTACGTCACGTCTAAAACATCTGCATCGTCACGTGTCCATGACGTCACGTCTAGAATAATGCTGGTAATCATACTAATACATGATTACGGGTGATTTATGCTCGTTGGCAGCGGCGCATACGCCGATAGCCGTAACGAGCTCTCGACGGAGATTACTCGGGTTTACGTTGATGATACGGTGTTTTGCTAGATTTAATAATAATATGTAAATAAAATTAAAATGACGGGAAGATTTTAGATATGTTAACCAAGTCCCAAACTAGGCTCTAGGCTGTAAGGCTGTCTGTCCACTGGAGCGGGGCGAGGCAACTGAGCAAGATGAAAATCCACCAATAGAAATACTTCATTTTCCTAGCCTCGCTCAGTGCAGCTCTCCAATTGGTGGATTTTTTCCTCGCTCTATTCCAGTGGACAGACAGCCTCAGTGCAAGACGAAGTGGGTACGATATACGTACAGTACATTAGCTCTTAAGCTTATTGTCAATTCAGATTATTATCCAAAATAGGGTATGTTATTGCAAGTCCAAAGTTTTGTTTTCCAACTGCATCATTTATTTAATATTAATATACTTACTGGATGGTGAAACTTTGAATCTCATATTGATTCAGTGGTGGGGTTGGGTGCACGCAAATAATTGTTTTTTTAATGAGCGGAAGTGCATAATTATATTAACCTTTAAGAGATCTTACTCGCCAATTGCAGCTAAGTATCGGATTTCCACTATACAGGGTTTCAAGTATCCGCGACTTGGGTTTACACCTAGATGCGAAACTAGATTATAATCAAAGAAAAAGAAAAGAAAAGAAAAATCTTTTATTCACTACACACACAAGACACACAGAAAAATAGTGAAAACAGAAAACAGAAATAAACAAGTAGCGGGTGTGTCTTCGCGGCAGTGAACCGGACACTGGCTCAGCATGTTAAACACCCTGCAGCGCTGATTTTCAGCCAGCTCCGAGAGTGACAGACGGACGGTACGGTAAACGAATAAAGGGTAATTAAAAAAAAAAAATATATATATATATAGATACTATTAAACAAACACTTATAGTGGCAAAATAAATCAGCATATTACTTTGAGCGCAAAACAATCCTAAGGTTTTATTACGCGTGCTGCGGCACAGTTTTAAAGCGTGACGGTCTGTGTCATTTTGTACAACGCTTTTGTGCCAAGCAAATTAGAATACAACTGCATAGGGATCCACTTGAAATCAAATATAATTTGAAAGTATAAATAACTTATCCGAAAATTGATAAGTAAGAAAATCATTATTTTCTGATCCCTTTAACTTTTAAAAATGTTTAAAGAAATCCGTTGGGAGTAAAACTAACCTAACTTAACCTATAAGATTCTGAGTCCATTTGACCACCTGCACTTTTAATAGTGGGCATAGCCACGTCGAAATAATGATCGAAGATGCATGAACACGTAGTTCATACGCACTGAAGTTAGGCCCGAAGACCAGTTCGCCGACGATGTGTTATTAAAAGAATAACAATGTTTTATAAAGGGCAAAGCAACTAAGTAAATAGTTTCCTTCTTTACATTGTATTTTACGATTTTAACCTTCTTTAAAGTTTATCTTCTTTCAACGTCGTAAGTGTTTTATATTGCTTGTAAATATATTCATTACAATGTTACAAATAAGCGGCCAATAAACTAAAAAATGGTGGTGGTGGTTCTAAAATTTCGTTGGGTCATTTCTTAAAAGATAACATACATTGTTAACCTACAACAATTTATGTATGTTACATAATAACTTTTATTCATGATACTTAAAAAACTAAACCAAAATAATCACAAAACTGATATTTACAATGGCGAACTCATCCTAATAATTCTCTACCAGCTATCCTTAATTCTGGGGTCCTAGTGAAAAAGGGTCTAAGTCTCCTGAGGATCAAGTGAAAAAGGGTGTAAGTCTAGTATACTCCGTTTATGTACGTACCCTTTTGTAGAACAAATTAAGACGACTTATACCCTTTTCCACTAGGTACCCAGAATTTAGGTCTGTTTCCTGGGCCTTATTCAATCTCTTCTCGTCACGGACGATAACTCTTAATTCAATTTGATTGTGTAATGTCATTAGAAAAGTAAACAATTCTCAGGCTACGAATAAGAAGGCAGACGTAGACGATCGTAAGTGAGCTCTAAGGCCAATGGATTTGCAACCTTAACCCTTACGACTAAGGGCTGTAATAATAATCTGATCTTGCTAAGATGGCCGTCTCAAGACAAGTCAGAATTTACAGTATTCTATAACTTGACGTTAATTTTGATGTTTCTTGATAAACTGCTGATCTATTGCCTAACGCACTCGCAATCGCAATCGTCTTCAAAGTGGAACAATTGTTTTCATTTTGTATGCAGACTCGACTTCGGACTGTCAAAATGAAAACGATTGCGATCGTGATTGCGAGTGCGTTAGACAATAAGCCCTCTGATAGCCTGCAGACGGCTTATTGTCTATCGCACTCGCAATCACGATCGTTTTCTTTTTGCATACAAAATGAAAACAATTGCTCCACTTTGAAGCCGGTTGTGATTGCGAGTGCGTTAGACAATAAGCCCTCTGGCCTATAGCCATCTCAGCATAGATCAATTTATCAATACGACCGTAAAAAGATTGTGAAACTGAAATTTTCTCTAACGTTTGTCACCGCTTAAATATAGTGGAAATCTTACGATTTTGAATATGTTGTAGATATTATAAAAAACTAACGTAAATGGAGGAATAAATACTTAAATACATAGAAAACATATCATCCTTATTTCTTAGCCGAGTTAATTTGAATTTCACTTTTGATGATCTTTTAACCGGTATTTTCATGTTTTGTTGAGTAATGCGTTTTAAAAAAAAAACCCTGTTTAAAAGTAGGTTAGTCCCGCATACACCGAGCCGACCATCGGCTTATTGTCTAACCGCAATGGCAACCGGCTTAAAAGTGGAGCAATTGTTTTCAAGACAAGCCTTCGATTTTCAAAATGAAAACGGTCGTGATTGCGAGTGCGTTAGACAATAAGCCCTCGGATTAGGGTCGTCTATTCGGGGCGCCCTTGACTCGCGATTGCGACAGCGTATCGGACAGACGTATTTATATCCCTATAGATTTACAATCAACTGTAAATACAAACACGCACGTATTCATATAGAAATATAAATAGATTTAGAAAAAGAAAACATTTATTTCACGATCACACAACTCAAACATAAATGAGAAGCAAAATAAAGTAACGTGAATACTTGGCGTTAAAAAGCCCCTACTCAACATTGTGGCTCTAGTGAAACAGGACACAAGTCTTCTGAGGTCTAAGTGAAAAAGGGTTTAAGTCTATTAGACTCTGTAAACGAATTATACCCTTTTTTATTACAAGCTATGTTGACTCGTTTCCATTTTCACTGGGGCCACAGGTATAAGGTACTGTGTTACACAGCATTTTGTTTCAAATATCTTAAGTAGCTTCTGCCCGCAACTTTGTCTGCGTAGATTTCGATTATCGCTATCCCGTCGGAAACTTTACATTTTCAGAGATGAAAAGTAGCCTATGTGTTTAGCTTATAGCTATGTTCCTTCCAAATTTCATCGATATCTGTCGAGCCGTAGTTGCAGCGTGGGGAAATAACAAACTGGTAACACACACAAAATTACGCAATAATAATATTAATGAGATAAACTATATCTTAATATATCCTAATAATTAAACCATTAAATAAAAGGCACAAAAAAAAACCTTTTTGTTCATGTAACTTTTCTACATTTTGCATCTTGTAGCATCAGCTAGTGAGTTAGGTATTGAATTTAAAATATAATTTAAAGTGAAAGAATTAAGAAAATACATTTTATAAAATAAATAATAATCATGGAACAGATAAAATATTGCGTCAAATATACTTCGAACACAAATTCAAACCGCAAATCCACAGGAATTCTCTCAAACCAATGAAACACGCATAAAAACTGAAGGTCGTAGATATCATAAGATCAGTAATATTCCAAATAACATTTAACCAGAACTTGGCCTATTTACGCGCCGTTAAAATAAACAAGACTAATAATTTATTATAAAGAAGTGCGAGGAAAAGCGCGCCAAGGCCACATTATTTTATATTACGCGATGGCAAATTTATTTAGTTTAAACGGTTTCCTGTTTACACTGCGCGAACTTGGCCCTTCTTATAAACAAGATAGTTTTTCGGTTTTTAAAATAAATAAAAAATACACAGTTTATTTCAGAATAACCCTACTATGGCCGCATTTCACAAAACTGGAATAAGACTTACTCAGAGATTAATCTATACAAATTCGGCGTTTAATCTAGGTCTTAGTCTGAAGCCAGACGAGCGTATTTTTTGAGTTGTGAGTCGCGTAATTTCTGCTCCTCCATTCCACGTATGGGGTTGACGAAAAAAAAATTGAGTTTCAGTTCTAAGTATGGGGAACCCCAAAAATTTATTGTTTTTTTTCTATTTTTGTATGAAAATCTTAATGCGGTTCACCGAATACATCTACTTACAAATTTTCCATAGTATAGCTCTTATAGTTACGGAAAAAAGTGTCTGTGACATACGGACGGACAGACGGACGGACGGACAGACATGACGAATCTATAAGGGTTCCGTTTTTTGCCATTTGGCTACGGAACCCTAAAAACCCCCGATATAATGGTGACCCCATCCAGAGCTGATATCTCCTAAACGGCGTAACCGATTTTCGTGAAACCTAGTTAAAAACCACCGCTAGAAAACCGCTTTCAAATAAAAAAACGTATCCAAATCGGTTCACCCGTTTAAGAGCTACGGTGCCACAGACAGACACACACTCACACACAGACACACGCATAGGTAAAATTTATAACACCCCTCCTTTTGCGACGGAGGTTAAAAAAGTGCGGTTTAGCGTCTAACTCAACCTAGTCTAGGATGATGTTCCACTTTCTGAAGCTGTATTATAACCTGTTTAAAGGTGGGCATTCACGACCGCTCTAACAAGCCGAATAGATCACCGCCGCGCCAAAATTGATCCGTGAATGTCAAAACTGTAGCGTTTAAAAGTAGGTACTTGTTGCGGTTCGTTGGATTTCCAATGGAAGGAAAGCCAGCGCGACGCGCCAACGCGCAATTTGAATGGATCTATCGTGAATGTTGAAATTCAACGTTGAAACATGCGCCAAGCCAAATGGCTTCGTCGTGAACGCGTTATCTGGCTGCCATTTTCTAATCATCAGTCTGCTCCGTGATGTAGCACCGTTGAGGCGTGGTGTGGCGCGCCCGTGAATGTGGTCAAAATTATTACGCCCATCCAGTCGTATACACTCCGTCTGTCGCCGAGACAAACGACGCGTTAGTAAATGCCCGGCTTTATAAACTGTTTAAAACCTGCCACTGAAGTACCAGAGCGCAATAAAAGAATATATATGTGCCATGCATTGCACTTTTTCATACGATTAAACACTATAAGTATGGGTAGAGTTGGCAGCTCGGTCTGGCTCGCTCTTCTACTCGGTATAATTCAAAAAAGTTCAAGTCGTGAATTCGTTTGATGCTATTGAGTACCAGGAATACCAGCATGCAACCAACGGTTATTCTGTAGCCTTTATATAAGGTGCTAACCAGTGATCGTTATCAACGTCCACTTTTCGTAGCAAAGTATGGTTGACAAAAAAACAAATACACAAGTATTTAAAACAATATTAAATATATATTGTTTTAATATAAAAGATATTTCAGCCTTATATTGGATTCACTTGGTAAATTGACGCTATTTCCGTATTTATTGTTTAAAAGGTTTTCCATTTAAAATTCCGAAATTTTGGGTTGTCAAGTTTTAACCACGGTATATTAGAATGAATCCTAAATTCAGTCAAGTCTTTGTTGAACTGTTTTTTGGTGTGAATCAGTTTTCATATGCCGGTACAAACTAAATAAAGAGGAATGAAATGTCGAATCTCATAATTTACAAAATAACTTACTGTCTTTGACTTCAAAGACAGGGTTCTTTTTTAAGCTTTGTAGTAGCTTATTTTATTTAGATGAGATTTTGACTTTAGGTACTTATTTATATTGTGTATTTTGCTTTTAATATGGAGATTGCAAATAGTACATAGCGTACCTTCGTCCGTCGATATAAAATCCGGGTATTGTGTCAAATCCATACTGTGAATGTAAATACTGTGATCATACGTGCACTTTATTAGGACTCCACTTGAAAAACTTGAATATCAACTCTAAATACGATGTGCATTGGATTATTTAGATTAAAATAAACACTACGCGTAATGTAATTAGAATTTCAACTATAGTTGTATTTTTATGACATAAATTAATGACATTTCACGTATATCCTTTTACAAATATATTAGGGCGGAAAAGGTTTTGAACCGTAAAGAGTTATATCTAGAGGTGTAATCCTAAGAAGGTAAGTAGGTATTTATTTTATAGTTAAGGACAAAAGTGAATATTCAAATGTATTTGTTTTTTCTGCCAACCATACCCTTTGCTACGAAAAGTGGACGTTGATAACGATCACTGGTGCTAACAAATTAGTCACGGGTATTTTTACAGCTGATAGTACTCGGTTCTCGGAGTACATTTAAGTATGGTTACGTATCAGAACGCCAAAAATTAATAAGCCTAATGTATCATAATCCCTAAAAGTTCATAATACCTAAAAGCTTTTTTTTCTGAAACTGTAAACATTTCAGGATTTTTTAAAACGCCATTGTTTAGAACTCATTAGGTTAGGTTAGGTTTGTTTTGTAACAATCCTGAAAAGTTTACGGTTTCAGAAAAAACAACCATTAGGTATTATGAACTTTTTGGGGATTATGATACATTAGGCTTATTAATTTTAGGCGTTCTGATACGTACCATAGATTTTCTTATGTTTTTTTGGAGAAAACTAGGAAACAAATTTGCTACGTTAAAACACCCTGTTAATAAGATAATTAAATGAGACCTCTTTAGACATTCTCGAACATCTTTAAACTATCATTCTAGTGGCCTCTTAAAGTTGATAAATAAAATACTTGAATGTCAATGTCATGCAATTTGCTGCATGCAACTTTTGACGTGACATGACAGACAGTGTTTTTTTTTTTCTGTACTCGCACGAATGCTTAGCCATTAGTCAAGTGTTTAAACATGACAGGTACATAATAGGGGTGATTATTTTAAAGATAAATTATAATTTTTTTTTTGTTCGGTAAATGAAAACAAAAAAATATATACAGAGGTTCCTTAATTACAGTTAAAAGTTAATTGTTTTAATGTAGTCTATTATCTCTTAAAATATCCGTGACTAATTTGTTAGCACCTTATATATTTATAAAACAAGGATATTATCATTTGACGTACAATCTCGTTTAGGTTCCCTTTATATAATCCCGATTTCTTCGTTTGGTAAAAAAGGAACACTTACGGTGACACTTTGGTGTCTGTATGTCACAGCAGTTTTTCTCTGAAACTATATGAACTTGAAATTTGTCATAGTTGTATCTTGCTTGTCCGCATCTGTTTTTAGTAAAAACAATATGAACTTATTTTTCTAAATAGGTATTTAAAAAGGGAAATGCACGGTGGAAAAAACAAAGTGATTTTATTTATAGCAAACTGGTTGTCATAATATGAAAGGGCTTAATCTGCAATCTCAAAAATCTGGATTAAAATTTAGGCTAGTCAAAATATTGCATAGAAAAAGTTCATATCAAAATGATTATTTTATTTTGCGTTTTCCAACCATTATCCGGAACCCCCAGTCCGCGAATCCGACTCGCACTTGGCCCCCGTGTGGTTCCCGGGTTAGAATAGTGCCACTCCATGTCTTCCCGTGGATGTCGTAAGAGGCGACTAAGGGAATAAGGGCTTGTAGTACTGTTAGGCGATGGGCTTGCAACCTGTCACTAATACGCTGGTAAACATCTTAGCCTAATTGTGCAAAATGTGGTTACAGAATTATCAACAGGTTTTTAGAGTTGTAGGTAATTCAGTAGCTCTGCCTACCCCACTCTGGGATTACAGGCGTGAAAGTATGTAGGGTGAACTGCCCTATTGTTGGCCACCTACCAATTATTGACCCCATGAACTTTAACATAACGTCATAGAGACGATAATTCAACAATCACTAGGTGCCAGTAACTGGTATTTTAGTGGCCAATAATTAGGTGTTTTACCCTATGTATGTATTACTAGAGGACGCCCGCGACTTCGTACGCGTAGAATTAGTTTCCCGCTACTCCCCCCATTTTTTCCCGTTGGGGGTCGATTTTCGGAAAATCCTTTCTTAGTGCTCACTTAGGTACATCATGAAAGTAAATGTATAGTAGTTTCGGCTGTGCGTTGATACATCAGTCAGTCAGTTTAGCCTTTTATATATATAGATTATGCCTTATGCAAACGAGCCTAAAGATGCCAATACTCATCCAATAGCTTTGTCTCACTTTATATTCTTCTTGGTAAAACCGAATTGCTTTGTATTATTTTGAAAGGATACGAACGAGTATTAACATGAGAATACTCAGTCCCTTTCATGTAAAGAAATTCAAAACCGTCCTCTTTAAAACGTCGATTAAATTTTACAACTTCAAACACCACTAAAAACTTTAATTAGTCACAAAAAAGTATTTAAAAGCGTCTCGCGTCTTAGGAGTTTTGGTGAGTAATCGACATATCAAACGTTTTCCAATTTTATTGTCCTATAAAACAATGCCTGTATTCTTCCACGGTTTTAAACCCAATGAATGTTAAAAATGTAAAAAAGTTAAATTAAAATAAAAATCGGCTAAGAAATACGGACGATAAAAGATGATTTTAAACTGCTAATTAGACAGCGATTAGACAGAGAGATACGATATGCACTGTGACGTCATGTAACCGGTCGGCCATATAACTTCAAGTTAAATTCTGTGTTGCTAGAAAGAGATAGGTGCAAAACTTTGTTGGCTTATATCTTCGTTATTTTTATAGCTATTCAAAAAATGTTTTTTGTCAACTCTTTGTTACATGAATCAGCTTTTATTGAAACTGTGAAAAAAGTCAAGAATATTTTCCTATTCAGGAATTACAGTGTACAAAAGTTATTTAACACACTGACTATGTTAACTATTTAATGCCAAAAACACTTCATTTTATAACAAAGTTCCATCTATATTTCTATAGCACGTGCACATCAATCACATCTCAATTCAGTAATTTAGCTGCGCACGAGTATATTTTAGTTCAGACGTCGCTGGTTGTTGACATACAACTCTCGTTTGAGCTTTTAAATAATTGTTTTAGAACGAATATTTTGCGATTGATGAGGGTTTTTCGTTGTACGAGGTGTCATGAAATTGACAAATAATTTTTGGCAACCAGTCAGGCAGTGTAAACTACAGCGGCAGTATTATAAGCTCTTAAAAGCTGCCAAGTTCCAGTAAGTGAAAGGGATAAAGCCATAAATATCATATACCTAACTCTGTCTTTTAAGTTTTTGGTGAAATACGACGTGTTATTGTTAAAGTTTACTTCGTCGGTGTAGATCTCGTTTAACGTTATTTCTAGGGGAACTATACAAACTTTAATGCCCTTACTTATAAACATGGAGTAACCATGGAGTAGCCAAACCATGCTTTGTCCTTATCCATTGAATTCAAATGTCACAACGACGGATAAGGCTAAAACATGGCATAGCTAAGGTAAAAGCACCTATTATGGACAATGCTCCAGTGATGAACATTTACATTTTTTTACTGAACGCATTGCAATACCGAACATTTTATTGTAATAGTGGTAATCCCGAATAATTTAAATATAATCTAATTTTTACGCTAAAAGCATATCAATATCGGAAGCTTATACTTATGGGATTGTTCATAACTGGAGCGCTGTCCATAATAGGAGCTTTTACCTTACTCCATGGTTACTCCACATTTATAAATAAATAAGTGTTTATTGTGCAAACACTTAAATTCAAATTCAAATTCAATAGTTTATTGCATATCACATCACAATCCAAGATGGAACAAACAGGAATAGGTATACATGTGACACCCTGTAAGGGCGCAGCAACACGAGACTTAACAATACGCTAAGTCAAAAGTAACATACAGACATAAACTTTCACATTTAAAATGTAATTAATATTATTACCCTTATGTTATTAGCCTATTACACAACACAACTATCAAGATGGGTTGACAGATTTTGATCCCTTAAGTCCATCCATAATTAATATCTTAGCTGAGAAACCATCTCCAGACACGTCAGAAATGACAGTTGATTTGACTTGACGTTTACAATGACGTATTATGTTCCGGTGTGGGGAAACGACAATTAAATTATTATACTCCATTTAATTTAACGACCTAGTACTGGAAAAGTGCAGTTGCACGTTATTGGCTAATAAGAATCCGCTAAAGCCGCACGAACAATAGAGCAGGTAATATGACTCTTACATCTGGATTTGTTAGATGTATTTTCTGATATTTTAATTTTCTTGCATAAAAAATCCGATCGCCTTGTTTCCCTATATAGACAAATTCCGAACTACTTCTTATTTCCTAATAAGCGACACTAAGTATTTTTTTTTAATTCAATAAAGATGATGTGTGCCGAAATGGTCTCCACTCAGCAAGATGGTTGGCATGGGAATGTCAACCTGGCTGGTTTTCAGTGGAGCCAGGCGGGTTGTTTGGGACAGCGTACTGTGAATTATGAAGGATAACTAAGTACATACATTACACTATGACAAAGGATTCAATAAAGGCGTTACACACATACATAATAATAAAATTATTGTTCTGCAAAACCATAATTGATAGAAAGTAAATAAATTAAAAAATTAAGAGACTAACCGCCTGTTTCACAATTGACAAGTAAAGCATTGACAGATAAATTTAGCCCTTTCTCTTTCTTACACTTGAAAATAGGCAAGGATTCGAGAGAGCCAACTTTATATGGCAGATAAATTTACTCGTCGATTGTGAAACAGGCCCTTAATAATTTAAATTAAATTAAGAGGTATTCTTTTGGATATGTTATCGCGGATTGTCAACATTACGATAGGTCGCATTTACTTGACAGTAATAGCAGCCGATTAACAATAAAATAACATGTCAAAAGCATTATGGTTTTACCTAGTAAAATAGAATAGCCTTTTGTCCAACATGAGCTGGAGCAGATAAGTTGGCGGACTAGGTCGGAAAGGGACGGTCTATTTTCTCTTTCCCTGAAATAGACGAACGCGGGTGACCTCTCGCCACGCCAATATTGCCCGTATCGCCGCACTGCAGATTCTTCCGAAATTACATTCTAGCAGAAATACATTGTTTGGAATAGGATATAGTATAGAATGAAGTTGTTAAACGGTATCCTTTACGTGATATTTGGTGCCGTAATTACTTACACCCGTACTAACAAACGTTGAGTAACGGTCGTATAGCTATACAATGTTTCGTCCTTATCTGTCATTGTGACATTTGGATGTGACAGATAAGGACAAAACATTGTATAGGTATACCACCATTACTCAACGTTTATTAGTAAGGGGGTAAAGTAATACAAACTAAACACTTTCCCCACCGAACGCACGTGTGTTGTGTGACTGCCGACAAGAGGCCGTGTTGTTTTATATTATAACTCATCTGAGGTGAATCAAACGAAAATCGCAAATCCTTTTAAAAAATTATTAAAAAAAAAGATGGATGATTACGTTTTTCGTGGGTAGGTACAGCCAAGACACAATGACAGCGTGGTATAATGACAGCGTCAAACCACATGAAAGAAATTACGCCAAAATTAATGGTAAGTACACACAGCAACACACCTAACCATTGGAGGCAGAGCAGAGAGAAAATATCAATGCTTGACAGGGATGTAGATATTTTTTTCATATTAAATATATTTACATCCCTTTCAAGCATTGACACTTATTCTCAGCTCCGTCTTTAATGGTCAGTTAAGTGTGTGGGTGACTGTACCTGCTAGATGGGGTGTTCTATTTATAGTGGTGATTATTATTTGCATCTTTAAAAATTGAGAAGCTTAGATTTATTTTGATTTAAATAAGTATATAGTTAAATTCAGAAGGAGTCAACAATTTGTCGCGTGTAACCGTTATTTAATTAAGACAGTTCGTATGTTAAACCTACTCTCAGTAATCATTGTATACGAGAGTCTTGGAAAACCACATCAAAGATGGATTTCACTGCGATGTGAGCTAGAGCACGAGGGTTTAATTTAATTCACTTCGTATTAAAATATTGATAAATGATTTTACAGCAGCAGCAAATTACAAGATTAGAGGGTTCATCCATATGAATCTGTCAATCTGCCAAAGTCCATACATTCCATAATAAGCATATTTGATTCTTCTCTAAATATCAAATAATGTTTATTTTTAAATTAATTCAAATGCCTAATACCTAATACGGGTTATAAAAAATCCAACTGAAAATAATTATGTTTCCCGTGGACCCATTTTGCCGAACATTTGAGCTGCAAAAAGTGGTGGTCAAACAAGTCAGTAGGATCTTTGACATTTTCAGTTGTAATCATAATTGATAGATAGATAGATAGATAGATTCTTTTATTCGGCTATTAATTAAAAACAAAAACATATGCATTTGACAAGACATAAACAAAAGTTACGTATTAATAACCAATAATTTGTTCATGCATAATGTAATAAATAATGTAATAATTCATTCATACTGTAATAAATTTAAAAAAGGTTGGAATACAGTAATTTATGTAATGATTTATATGCAAGTTATTACCTAATTGAGAATGCACACCCAAAAATGTTGTTTGAACGCTCTGATGGGACAACTTAAACTAATCGGTTAATAATTCGTCCTCAGAGTGGAAAAGAAAAGAATGGCTGCTGACGTTACCTACGTTCGTATTATTTGGACCACATTTTATGTACCTACCTAGTGATTTATACTAGTGATTAAAACACGATCAATCTGGCGCTACTGGCGCTAAAACACCCTCGCTTCCTTCGCGCCACATTTCCCAAGACCACATTAAAGATTGCAATATTATTTTAATATAACATCAACTCATAATTTTCTAGCACGGTGTCTGTTTATCAAACAGCGCCGGGTTACGAGCATCGTATGGCGAGGCAAGGCCGTCCGTCCGTCCGTCCGTTTTATGTGTTTATGGCTCGTGCGGACTTTGATTTGCCTATTGTAGGGTCAAGTTCGGAAAATTACGTTTCCTAGAATACCATCAAAAACGTATATAATTCTTAATGATTCATGAAAAGCTTTAGATCACGAAATACGTGTCAGACGCAGTTAAGTCGCATGTGGCTCGAGAATCTAGAGCGAATTGGGAGTCAGCCGAATGCTCCTAATCAGAACTGGTCTCCGATCCCCCCTCTGGCCTCCCAGGAATGCTGCAACTCCGGAAGATCTGGTTTACCATCAACAGAATCCGCACAGGATTAGGCCGATGTAACCACGGAATAGAAAAAACAGTGGAACACAAATTTGACAAATGTCGCACGTAAGTAAGATATCGAACGATTTGATAGTTGGCGCCGACTCTAGTTTGTCTCAGAATAAAAAAATACTATGACAGCTGCCAGAAAACTTTTCAATCTTTTTATTAACGCCATTAGGTACCGGTTAAAATTTAATATGCGCGTCCTGAATGCATCATGGAGGCTTAGGATATGTGGGTAGATAAAGTAGTGTATGTAACTGTACATAATTACTCATTAAATAAATCACTTGTTTAATGGAGAGCGAAATGGAAGTCAGCTGAATGCTCCCAATCAGAACTGGTCTCCGATCCCACCTCTGGCCTGGAAAACCTTCGGCTCGTTTCGTAAACCCACACTAAATAGTGTTTAATGCCCTTCATTATGTACAGTCACATAAATTACTATTACGTGACGGTTGCGTAATGCCAATTACGCAAAGTCTCGTACAATACTTTATCTATAGGTACACACAATATTATAAGTACTCTAAGATGGGTTCAGAAGCCGAAAGGCAAATGGCCAGCATTACCTGTGGTAGTAGGTGACAGCGATGACAGCTGTAAGGTAATGAAATTAAGCAAATGCTATTGACGTTTTTCTTTTCTATCTCGCAAAATGTATGGGATGACAGTTGACCACTTGTTTTATCGCAACGCACGAGAATGTCATGCCTAGTCATAGAAGTTTTTGTGGCACGAATAAAATTGTCTTAGGGAAATTGTACTTTCTTATGACAGTTATGTTATGAACTATGTTTTTTTATTTTTTCATGTATTTTCCGAAAACTGAGTAAGTATTATATTAGAGTATTCTATTATACTACGCAATGTCATACAATTTACCTAATTAGCCCTTTCTTGCAAGGCACTCTTGGTTTCAGTTTACTTTGTATGAAAATCAATTTCATAGCATTAAAAGGAGTTTTTGGGTAAGGTGATAATAATAAAATTTTGTTTTTTAAAAATGATGTATACTTGAATTTTAAAATCCCTAAATAGTACGCCTATGAATAATTCAAATTAAATATTACATATAAATTATATAACATCGATGGGTAGTGAGCAGCATTTTAGTTAATGTCTTTTAATCCGGTGAACTGAATACCTATCTACTGTGAAATGTCATTTTGAAATTAGTAAGTAAGTATTTGAAACAGTTATCGATAAATTAATTATCGGAATGAATTAACTAGGGACTAGTTAATTGACGTTTTTTCCCAGAAACTGTCTGGACTCATCCCATACATTTTGAGTGATAGAAAAGAAAAACGTTCTTGGCTAGGGCCTCTGGTTGCAACGATAGTATAGTTTAAGATGAAGTAAAATAGAGGTAACTATTGTGATGATCTAATGTAGAGAGATTCTACGCGTTACCTAGTTTATTTACGTATTTAATCGAAATAAACTTAGCAGTTTAGTGCCAATGTTTGCTGACTTTTCAGCAGTATTCCACGCGAAACACTTCGATGTGTTTGTTTGGACTTCGGTCGTATTTAGATTGAATAGTCGATATTATCTAAGCAAATAGAAGAAAACACGATTTAATTATTCTACCAGTCTACCGCTGAACTTGATTCTTAATGAGATTAGAACGGCCGGTTTATAATAAAATATTGAGTACTGAGTATTGAGTATTGAAAAGAGCCGATATGAGTCCGGAGGCTTTAGGATTCCAAACCGTCTGTACCGACGAATCAGTGACTTCAGTTTAGTACTGAGTGATAGGACTGATGAGTCAAACGGATAAATCCTTAAATCATTACATAATTAGAAATCATGTAGAAGTAACTCGGGCGGTGTTTTTCCATTAAAAAACAGAGTTCGTTCGTGCTTATTCTCTGTTAGGTAGGTGAATTTGACGCACCAAAGATTAAGGCTGCGGCTCCACTGAGGCGGAAACGAGCGGAGTGGAGCGGAGCTGTGCCAATATTAACCAATAGAATCTAAACTAACGTGCACAAGGCGCTCGACGTGACCGCATGCGATTTCTATTGGTTAATATTGGCACAGCTCCGCTTGTCTCCAATTCAGTGGAGCCGCAGCCTAAGAAGATTAAGAAAAGACGGCGGGTCGAAATTTGTACCGTCAGAGCGTAAAAACCACATTAAGGGTGTGCATTCTCAGCTTACCTGCTTTATTCGTTGAGTGAGCGAGCTCGTATGACCGCTCACTCTCATAGAGAGCCGTTTCTAAAAGAATAATACCTCCGGACTAGATGGAAATCCTCGATTTTGGTTTCATTCAGCTCTTTCGCTTGCTATAGTTTCAAAAAGAGACAACATCACCTCCCACGCGTGCTCTTAAAACTGGGTTTAAACGTAATCGTGGAATTCATTCATCGCGATGCTAAGCAGCTGAATCACTTCTGACCCTGACATATACTTAAATGAATTATCTGTGTACAGAACGAATACAAATCCATTGGCAGCTGTATTTAGCCCGGGTGCGTCCGTTTTGATCGCAATAAATCGTCAAAGTGCAGCGCAAAGATAATGCCCAAGCAGACGCGACATACGCAAGCGGCTAGCACACGTAAAGTTCGGTCCGCGGGAAACGCCACGCGCCGTTCCAATCTTCGTTGCGAACGTGTAAATGCAACTGTAATAGTAAAATAGTAAAAATGTACGGTTCGGAACGAAGATTGATACGGCGCGTGGCGTTTCCCGCGGTCCGAACTTTACGCGTAAAGGCCGCTAATGCGTGGGTAGAGCAAGCAAGGCAGTGCTTTTTTAAACATCTCGGTGTCAAACTCGTTTATCTGACTTCGGTAGCTCGTTTCGTCGTAGTAACAGCTTCGCCTTACAATACAATACAATACAAATACTCTTTATTGAACACCAGAAAACAAAACACGGAACAGTACATTTGAATAACATATATGCATATATGTATGCTAACACGTGAGTAATATTTAAATTGAATAATTCGAAATCCGATAGATGAGTTTTTGTTAAGGCCCCTACACGTCGGCCGATCATGGGCGTGCGTAAGGGACGCATTTACACCTTAGAGTGAGCAACATTTTGCATATCAATCTTACGTATTGCTCCGTCTCTTACGCACGCCCATGATCCGCCGACGTGTAGGTACGGGCCTTTATAACCGTGTGAGTTGTTTATGAGGGTTGGATTCATGAAGCCCTGAAGTAACAGTGTATAAAAGTTAAAGAATTACGTATTGGTGTTCATCTTGACTTGGGAAGAATAAGGAAAGGGGTGGTGGGGAGCTGGTGGGGTGAGGTGTATATACATACATACATTAAATCACGCCTGTTTCCCAGAGAGATAGGCAGAGGCCACTTCTTTCCACCTGCTACGATCTTGACAAATCTCTTTCGCTTCTACCACATTCATACATCGAGTCATGCACGCACGTCGGTTTCGGGTACTTAAAATTCGGCCCTTATCCAGTATTTCTCCGATTTGATTCGAAAAAGTACGCCTAGGGCGGCCCCTTCCGACCCTTCCACTCACTTTCGCTCTGTATATCTCTTTCGTCAATCTTCTGAGAGGTGAGGTGTATTATAAGAATTAGGAAATAGCGACTCCATGGATTCTAGAACCACGATTTGCCACCAAAAGTTCTAACTCTAGTTATTACCGCCACAAACTTTGTCCAGTCTGTCCCCTCGCTAGTCTCAAACGTGTAAATATTCATAACGCGGGTGAACGAACTTCGCGTAAAGATATCAGCAACGCTCGCTGATGGGAAACTGCAATGTTGCATTCCGATGCACTCTCTATCATTTCCCTGGTTACCTCTTTCATCACTGCAGCATAATTATGCGGTGTTCAATATTCACCTTTTGTTTTATTATAGACGTGGCTATATTTTATTACTTGTTAAGCACGACAAAAAAGTGGGTTGTTATGAGCTTAACGTATTTATTTGTGTGTATGTCTGGTGCATTATAGAGCGATATAAACACGTTTTTTTTTATAGAAAGTTATTTATTCGGGTGGTTCTTAAACTAAGTCATAAAAACATGTAAACATTGTAGATACCTATCTTGTCTAGGGGACAGGATTTTTTTATATATTGGCTCTTTTTATTCTGAGTTTTGACACGTTTTGACATGATATTTTCTGAATTGAATATAAATCATTGTTTTACATAATGCTAAGTTTTATTTTAAAAACCATATTAATAAAAGACCGTTGAGTTTCTTGTGGCGTTTCTTCAGAGCAGTGGTCTTCTCTTGAGAAGCGCCGGTAGAGTTTTGACACGTAACATTCAAATCAAATTCAAAAATTCAAATCATTTATTCTGTAAGTAGGCCCTGCAGGCACTTTTACAAGTCTGAGTCTACCAGCGCTTCCAAAGAGACCACTGTTGAGAAGAAGCGCCGCAAGAAACTCAACAGTAAGCCGTTTTTTCCAAATAAATCACTTATTACATACTAAACTTAAGCTACATAATTTAAATGTCACAGGGATGTACAGGTCCCAGTAGTAATAATAATTAAATATATCAAAATGTCGGATTAAAATAAATAATACAATTTCGGAGATGTAAACAGTCTCCAAATGTCAAATTTAAATTAAGAATTAAATATAATTTAAAAAGAACACAAAACAAGGGAGATGTAGAAAGTCTCCACGGTCAATTTTGGAGATGTAAAGTCTCCAGATGTCAAATTAAAATTAAATACAATTATTAAAAAAAAAACACGCACAAAATAAAATAAGGGAGATGTAGAAAGTCTCCACGGTCAATTTTGGAGATGTAAAGAGTCTCCAGATGTCATATTAAAATAATAGGTAATCATACAGGGAGATGTATATATGTAGTCTCCACGGTCATTAATAATTGTAATACAAAAAAAAAAAATGTCAGTCCCATTATTGCCCGTACAGCCTACTTATTGAATAAACATCTTGTATTTTTTTTGCATTGTATTGTGTTTTAATTACATTTTGACTTATGTTTTATTCAGTTCCTGGTTACACCAACATAGCCGCGGGAAACCCCTGACGTGCAGGAAGCAGATCGTATCACAAAATAATACGTTACGTTTAGTTTATTGTTGCCAACTTGCCGTTCAACTCCGCCATTACGAACTTTTCAATTTTATGGGCAGAATGTCATTCCGTGGCCAAATTGAAATCAATAAATAACAAGGGACAAATTGACTTAATCCCAAACTAAACTGTAGGCTTGTACTATGGGTACAAGACAACGATAAATATACCAAAGAACACATAACGTAATGGCACCAGTGTTCGACACTTTAAGCTGACATGCACCAATGATCGACACTTAACTCTTAATTCAAAGATCATACGGTCATAAATTGAGTGTTACAAAACAAATGAATGAAATGAATAACCCTAATCTTCTGTGAAATAATAATCTGTGTCGATCATTGGTCCTTGTCGATTACTGGTTCCATTACGTTACTTGCGCTTCTCACACAAATATTTGCTTAATCCGGGAATTAAACTCACTACCAACTACGCTAACGCGTCGTTAAATAAGGTATAAGTGGGTTCTACGTCAAGTATAGTGTACATTTTGTCGCCACCTTCCGACTCCATCATCAGATCAGTTCTTAGATACCTACCATTAACATTGCATCGTCATCGGGTTTTCCTATATGGACCCGATTTCAGACATACCATCAACGGGAACTGGTTCAAAATTGACTGGTAAGATTTGACCTAAACTGACATACGTAGGTACATACAAAAATTGCAAGTTAATAAAAAGCTTGTCACTTATAAAAGTTATAAACAGAGGCCGGAATTTCTTAGCACTTTCGAGCTGTCATAGGGACTTCCCGTTTATCGACTTCCGATATACTTATTTTGTCGATACATTATAGAACACAACATATTAGATGTAAACAACAGGCGGTCTTATAGCTAAAGAGCGATATCTTTCAGATAGGTAACTTTTGAGTAGTTGAAAATGTGAAATAGATATTTTCAATGAAAACAATCGATAGCAATTCTTGTTGCAATTTCTTTCGAATAATGTTTAAAAAGCATACGAAATCCACAAATTATTTAGAAGAAACAATAAAATATAAAATATTATTATTTTATTTTTTCTTGTTTCCTACTTAAAATTTCCAAAAAAGTTGGTATCCAAAGGTTATCTCGAAGAGATCGCTCATTCGCGATAAGAATGCCTGTTGTACTCCTGCTTGTAATCATATTTTAAATATTGTATTCTGTATTTATCGATATACATATAGACGAGAAGTCCCTATGACAGCTCAAAACTGCTACGAATTCCGGCCTCTGCTTATAAAATACAGACTTTAAACGTAGGTAATACGTAATGTCCACATGACGGTCGGTTTTGTGCTCCTCGCATCACCGCCTTTCCGCTTCCAGATGGTTACTAGATATGAAACATTAAATTCGAAACTTCGGATGCCAAGTTCCTGTCACTCGTAATTCGAGACTAAATCGAGAGAAAGGGATGGAGCTAACGTAACTTTGAACTTTGATTTGCATTCGGCGTCCTGACAGAAATTTGATCTAACGGATCTTTATAAAACCCTGCCTAAGATGTTTAAAGCACCACGATCAAATTATATGTATAGAGAATAGGTGTTGGTAACCAAAATTAAATATAAATAAATGTTGAAAATAATTTCACAGGCTTGTCGTTATAAACGTTTCCCGTCTTAATGCTTTCCGCATGACTATTAAAAGAACCAAAAACAAACTTAAATATTAACAAACAAAAAATGACTACTGTGGCCCGTTTCACGAAGCTACAAGTTACAAATTACAAGCGGAGCTCTCTTTCTAGCATAAGGAGTTAGAAAAAGACTTCCGCTTGTAATTTGTAACTTGTAGCTTCGTGAAACGGGCCCCTGGTATTAACCACTAGGTATATCGATTATTAATCATGTCACCTTTACTTGGTCGATGACGATACTTTTTAGTACTCAATACGGACACGGGGGCGCTGATTCCAATCGTCATATAAATTTACTTGACGAAGTTAACGTGTGCGTGCATGACGTACTAAAATATTAGTTTTGTCTATTTGAAACAGCACTACGGTACTATTTCCAGGTGTATGGATCAACCTTGATCCCGCGCGGATCGATACATCACTCCGCGCAGGTAAATAGATCTAAATCATTTCGTATTAGCAGCCCGTGCGCCAAACATTATCTTTATCTGTTGGAATAATTCTGGAGCACGTGATGGTTTGACGTGTGGCAAGAAAGTTGAATGCAAAAGAGAGAAAACAGCAATATGGGGAACGATGTGAAAAGAAAAGTGTAATAATAAAAGGGGTCATTACTCGATTTCTCCATTAAGTGTCAACAGATTTTAATTAAAAAAAATGTTAGTTGGGTTTAAATCAAGGGTGGTATTTTAAAAACTTTATGTTTTATAAAAGAATTCCACTCCTTTTCTTGCGGGAGAAAAAAATAGATTTGGAGTTGGTTCATTGTTTTTTAAAACCATTTATAATGATTTTCAGCCATCTTGCTACTATTTTGTATTTATATAGGTAGTTGATAGTATGGTATCTCTTATAGCTACTTAAACATCACCAGTAACACGAATTAATGGCGGAAACACACCATTGAAATGCCACGCGCCACGACAAAACGCGATGCGTGGTGAGTCAAACCAATCGTAGTATTTTCTATGACCATCACACTATGCATCCGACTTGTTGGTAATGAACACGGTGCATAACGGGTGTCGACACGTTTTACGCGTCGCATTTCAATAGTGTCTTTCGGCCATTAGAATAAACCCCAGTAATAAGTATTTCGAAAGATTTTTAAACAGATTCCAATAATAAGTATCACGTAATTGCAAAAAAGAATACCACTATTCCATAGCATTTTCCCAGAATAATCCAATCGGAATTAAAAAAACCGCAGATCCATTACAGCTCGATCAAACCACGCATTACGTCTAAATGTACACGGGAATATCAACAATCCAGACGTTAACAAAAACGGGAAGCACGAATGGTTGTCAATTAGAAGTGTTTCAGTAAACCAATTTGCAACCAGTATATTTTGAGTCGGCACTGTAAACAATAACAAGGAACGCGCGGCTCCAGTCAAAGCTGCCGATAATGATGTAAGAGCTAAAAACGACTGCATTAAATAGGCCTTGCTTCCTTGTTTACGAGCAAATAAATTATAAACATTAAGTACTAGGGGATATAGAAACAATTGCTAAAGGGCTAGCTAGTAGCTATGTAGTGGTAGCATCTGTATTCACACGTTAAAGGTCTCCCCTTTAACACCGCATAATACCATGACCGCACTATGACCATAATAGGAACGTGACAGACATAAAATATTCTTTATATTGAAAAGTATGAGACTAGGGTTACGGCAATGATGGACACTTTTAGCTGACAGGCACCAGTAATGGACACTAGTCTTAATTCAAATTTCATACGGTCTTAAATTGATTGTTGCACAACAAATTAATAACCCTTAACTTCTGTAAAATAAGAATCAAGTGTTCATTATTGGTGCCTTGTCCATTACTGGTTCCATAACCCTATGCCTACCAGACCGTTCTGTCACTGTTCCGTCACGGACCAACATTTTAATACTAATTACCTACGGGGCCTGATAAATTTATAGTATAGTCATGGTATGGTACGGTGTTGTGGACAGAGACCATAACAGAGGCCAACATCATTAATCATTAGTTAGACAAGATTCGACGTTCGTTATCGTTATCAAAAATGCATTGTGCAAATGCAATGCATTGACGTAAGCTGTCAAACAATCGCGTTGAGCGTATACGTCAATTTCATACATTTTATCAGTTTTCGAAAATCTCCCGGTTTTCTATCTCTATAAGAGAGTGCATTGTCATCATCGTGCTTCCCATGCTTATGTATGTAAGCACCCAAATTTGATCACATTTGACTAATGAACGTATAACCTGGATCAAAATTGCGATTATGAATCATAATGTGACTCATGGGACAATGAATCTGTTAATACCTTCTTTTACACACACGCACACCCACACGGTTTACATACAAAATTAATGTTAAATGTTAGCGAAGATTATTTCAGAGCTTTTTTAAAGCAGATGTTTATGTAATAATTAGGGTTGGGACTTTTGGTGGCATATCGTGGTTCTAGAATCCACGGAGTCGCTATTTCCTAATTATTATAATAAATGACACTTTGATTTGATTTAACCTTTAGTATGGTCATATTTCAAAATGAACTAAGTACATTTTTAGTTCGGTTATTCCATACCTACTAATATTTGCTAGTTTGAAATATTCTCCATACCAAATTTCGTTTAAACTGGATAAATGAATTTTGAAATATTAAAATACTGAAGGTCAAAATCAAAGTGGTATGAATTACAATAAATAAATAGGAAGTAGCGACTTCATGGATTCTAGAACAACAATTTGCCACCAAAACTCTAGTAATAATGTATGCATGTTGCACTGTTGTTATTTTTAAGTTAATCCTAATTACCTACCTTTTCCGTCTGTAAGCCGGAACACTGGGCCTCAAGTAACAGTATAGGCTCCATATTTTCTTGTATGATATTGTGCTTAGCTAAGCAATAAACTTATCTTTATCTTCTTTTTTTATCTATACATATAAAATGCTTCAGTTACTGACTGACAGACAACGCAGCCAACCACTGAACCTAGAGTCTTGATATATGGAGGGAATATTGCGTACCCTAGGGTTACACTAACAAAGGATTCGAAAATCGACCCCCAATGGGAAGAAATAGGGGGAGTAGAGGGAAACTAGTTCTACGCGTACTAAGTCACGGGCATCCTCTAGTTGCATGTATATTTTTGTCTCTAGTCGCACGTATATTATTTTCTCTATTTACACGTATATTTTTCGACAGCCAGTGATGGACCTAATTACGGTAATTACTACAAAGGACTAATTTAGAAATTTCTAGCGCCTTTTACTCGTCATTCGAAACAAAATCTGCAGAAAGAAATGGAGCTACAGTTCAAACTTCGATTATCAAGGTTGTACGCATGGTCACAATTGTTTGTCAACGTATTTCATTGTGATCTTGCATCAATTGTAAGTACAACGTAACCTTGGAAATATGAATTAGGATAAGATTATTTAACTAAAACACTGATACATCATAACGGAGTGTTCCGATTTCAATAAATAAGTAAACTATCTTTAAAGACAAACCATAATAGATACTTTGGAATACCATATTGATAGGCCTGGGTTGGCCGCATACATTTCAAAGTATAATTAAACAACTGTCTTGACGAAAACCATCATCAAAGACGAAAATATTTACCTGTTCTACAAAATTTCAACAGAATATTCCACGCAGCAAGGGCAAGAATTCTTTTGATCTTATACTTACAAGAAAGGCGAAAATCGTCAACAAATAATGTTCTACTTCTGTACGACTTTCGTCTTATCGCACCTTCATTTTATCTTCATTGAAAAAACTTGTGCAACTTAGTTTATTGAAATAATAAACATTCCTGGAGCCAATGTGTTTATTAAAAATCTGACTAAGAATACTTCTTATAATTTTAAACCTAAGACAGTTAAATATACAAATTACTTAAAATATTAATTTGGAATGATCATGAATATTGTAAGATACATAATATTGCCAGTGGTCGTTGGTTTCCAAACTGGCGAAAGATAAAACTGCTCTACACACTACATTTTTTTTTATAAATATGAGATTTTTTCTTAGTATTGCACTCGATCACATAAAAAGAAGCATAATTGTGAGAGCAGGTTTGGTTGGGGATAAAATTATAGTTTACTATAAAAATATACTTGTTTTTGCTTCATTAATGCTATTGTAAAATTGGTGTTATTTTTAAACGTTTAATATCATGCGGAATCATTCTATTCTAATAATACTGATCAAGCCTTAACATACTTTACGGTTCATTATACACAGTATTGTAAACCAGTTCTTGAATCTTCATTCTGAGCATGAGTTTCTTCGCAGGTCCCAATTTCTTAACATGCGGGAGAAGGCTATTAAAGAACCCAATATCTTCATCCTTGGCAGGCTCTCCTGCCGCCGGACCACTAGTAGCAGGACTTCTCTGTACTTCGTCATCATCATCATAAAAATCAGTTTCCATGATAATAGGCTTTGTATCAAACTCATCAAATTCATCATCTTTGACGCTAGGATCATTGACTGGTTCTGGAACTGGATCAGGATCTATGTTGTAGTAGCTGCTACTTTGCTCTCCTTGGTCGAAATCGTGGTCCGGTTCCTGGTTGAATGTATCCTCGTTACCTTCGTAGTCATTGAATTGGTTAGTGAGGAACTGTAGTTTGGGGAGGTACTCCCATTCTGAGTCTTGCTTCCTGACCTCTTTCCTCGCTTGGTCTCGGAGGTATTTCCATTTTAAACGCGCCTCGTCGCCTGGAACGGAACAGGTAAATTATTGAGTGGCCTATAAATATCGAGGTGGACCAGACGATTCTATACTTTGCTGAATTTCTAGCGGTTTTTTAGTCTAAAAATGTCCAAAGTTATTTCAGTTACAAATACGATTAGAGTGTTTGGAATTAGCATTGTCTAAATTATATACGTAGTTTGACGGTTTGGTGTTACTGCGGTGCACTTAAGCGGAAAGCAAATTCATGAATTTATCAGTCAGAAACAATCCAAACACCGTGAATAGTTTGCTAATAGTTAATGTTTTTTTAATCAATTAATATAGTAAAGTTGTAGGATAACTCAGAATTGACTAGGTAATACATTCACGGAAAGGAACACGCTAGGCAGATCATTTTATATACACGCCATTCGCCCCGAAGGAATATATTTTGACGACGCGGTTCCCCAATTAAGCTGCTAAAGATTTGTCCAAATACATATATGTATGTAGGTATAACGATGCCTACCCATAGTGTAAAGTTTTAGTGGTGGCAGGGCTATGGGGAAGGTCCGTCCGAATCGCTACCACCATCTTATAATTTAACCTACCGCCACGCAGCAGTGTTCGCATTGTTGTGTTCCGGTGTGGGGATAAGGCAACCGGTGAAATTACGAGCATAGAAGCATTTCACCTTGGTCTTCAGGGTTGGCAATGCATTTGCGATCTTGGGATTGCAGTCTTAAGATTGTAGTCTTGAGAATGCATATGTCTATGAGTCACAGGTCCCATTTACCTACCAACAGGTGGCATGCGGGCTCGTTTTACTTCTCCATGCCATGAAAAAGCCTAAGCAATCCTTTTTGTAAAAATCGTATCTAAATTTGCGTAGAGTAGTACTTAGTAAAGAACTATGCGCACGAACGAACAACAGAAAATACGACCTTATCCTAACCTACATAATATGGAATTGAGCTTGGCGTTACACGAGTACCTGTTATAATACCAAGAGTTCAACAAATAAATACTTACGCGTGACTCCCAACTCCTGAGCAATCTCCTTCCAGCTCTCATCCAGCTTGTACCAGTTATGGTGTCCCTTCAGCTGGCGGTTCCAGATGATGTCCCTCGTCTGCACCAGGCCTATCAACTTGGTCATGTCCACGTCTATCGTGCGTCTCTTGTTCATGAGGAACTTCTTCCTCATGGTATACCCCAGCTTCGGCCGCTTGATGGAGTCATCCAGCGAGTTGAACACCTCATCATTAGTGTCATCATCCCCTTCTTCGTCTTCGGCGAGGAACTGGTGATGAATGAACTTCAGTTTCGGAAAATGAGGCCATTCGGATTCGATTGGGTTCTTTTTCATCTCCTTCCGACATTGATCCTTGAGATTCTTCCATCTTTTGCGGCAATTCAAACCTGAAACGTTATTTTTTGCAATTTAAGTTTTGCAACTTAATCTTTTATACAACTATTCAATTTGAAGCAAAAACGGAAATCGTGGTTATGAGTAGGATTCGAACCTACCTACCTAAGTAAATCTTTTTTGGCCATCCGGACCGATGCATCTAGCATCGCCTCCTCCACTCGAACCAAACCTACAAGGCAAGTTTTCAATACTTTTCAGTCAATATCCGGATTTCGTAATAGGTTTATATTTATCTATAACAAGAATATTTGTTAATTTAATCGTTGTATGCATTAATAAAAATATAAAATGCATTCAAAAATAAACAATATTATAAAAGGAAAAAGTTTCGAAACTTGACTGACAAAGTAGTTATCTATCAAACCTACCACCTTGGACCTCTCCGGTAAAGTTACTTACTACCCTACTTACACCAAAAGTATCTATAATACGTAGGTTCAGTAAAAATAAAAATAAATAAGACTTGCTATGTTTTTATACAAGTATGAACGCAACATTATTATAAAATAACTATTAGTCAGTATCAATTATGTAAATCCGAACGCACCAGTAACTCGGACAATCGGACATAACATATCAAGTATTCGAACGCGCAACTCGGACGAAACAAAAACAAACGACAACACGGCCGCCCGCTCGGCGAGCGGCGGGCGTTAACCCAGCAAACAAACAAAACTTACTGCTCGTCCCGACTTCTGCCGCCACCTCGTTCCAGTACCGCTCCAATTTAAATCGATTCCTATGCCCTCTGTAACTTTTGTCCCACAAGCATTCTCTAGCCTGGACAGCCGCTATGAGCTTGTCCATGTTTTTAGATCTCATGCCTTTAGCCTTCATTGGTGAGCGGGCGCGCTAGCGGGAGCGGGCGAGCGACGCGGCGCACGGCGCAAAACTGAGCGCCCGCCTGCGCGCCTGCCTTGCTCGGTCGCACCCGCTCCCGCTGCAGACTATTATAGCTGTCTTGGTCGCTCGTCGCCCCGCTCCCCTCTACCGCCATCGCGATACGCCTCGCCGAGTAATCCGCTCTGCACTTCTACCACGGTATCGATTCAAAATTGAAACACACGCGTTAAAAAGTCTCTACATACTCCATTGGTTGTTTGGCTGGCTTCTGTGAAATATAGAGCTGTGTTCAGCGCGTATTGGATAACTGTGTTATGGTTTAGGTAGTTGGTTAGTTGTGTTAGGGTGTGGGTGCACGACCCGAGGGGAAAGTGTGGCTGTAGGTAGGCGCTGTACATACAACGCTGCGGTTGTAGCGGTTTAGCCGGCACGCTCCGCATTGGTATTTCATGTGACGCTCGCTCGTGTCGTGACCACTCGTGACTCAATAATCGCTTGGAGTTTTAGCTAAAGTCAGAACTGCAATGTTTTTTTTTTACGATTTAATAATAGGTTAAAGATAGAATAACTTACTTACCCTCTTAACCGTAGTCAAACTGGACGAAATTTGCCACTTACAATCAGGTCTTGGGAATGGTTCGAAAAATAGCGGTTTATTATGGTTCTCAACCAGGTTTTTCGTAAACGCTCGCTCGGAGCGGAATCGATTCGTAAGCGTTATTATGATCGCTGGGATTAACCTGGTATTTTTGTGTTTTGATTCTTCCTGCTGTCGGGTTAGATGGCGTGGCGACTAGCTTTAAAAACCCGAATGCATTTTTTGATACTGTCGTCGATATACGTTAAAAACATTAAACATATAAAGCCAAATTGTTTTTTTTTTTTTTAAGTATGTTATGCGCCCAGTGCCACTCGCGCCATCAAGACGAATCTAAGACGTGTCATTTATCAAAATTGGTTGACCCGTTGATTAGTTACGAGGGGACTTAGGAACGGACGTACCATACATGTAGGTCAAACACATAACCCTCCTCTTGGGCTTCGCCGCAGTCGGATAATCACGTAATATAAGTAGGCTAGGTATTTGATTAATTTTAGAAAACCTTTTTAAATGATTCTCTATTACATAAGAACCACACTAAATTGATATTTCCTTGAGATTCTACTTTATTATCAATAAAAATCTATGTTAAATTTTAAATTTTCAAAACCGCGCTAAAAACATTTTTTCTATCATGGCGCTGGCCATATGATAAGTGTGACGTCACACGCAAGTAAACAATAAAAAATCATTTGAAGAGATATGCCCGTATGCTCTGTGGTTACTTGCGTGTGACTTCACCAGTGAGTAACCACAGCTACAAAGGAAACCCATAGTGTTTCTGCCACAGAAAATTTCAAAAAAAATGTACATAAATTAGTTTAAAATAAAGTGAAATACTTATGTTGTTTTTCGCTATTAACTAATAGGATAACCACAATTTGTAGTATATTTTCAACGTTGTCAAATAGCCTATTATGTTTGTTACCGCGTTACGTAGCACTAGCCGTGACGTAGAAAAGACCATGTAGCGTTTAAGCTCTTAAGCCATTACCAGAAATTTGTTTAATTATTTTCTCTGTAAATAATGGTGCTCCCACACTAGCTGTTATAAATGTTATATAACGTTATAAAACACGATAACATCCACTAACACTTCATAACATTTGGTTACAACTTATTAGATGTTTCAAACGCTCCCACACTGGTAAAAATTTATAACATGTTTGTTACCGTGTTGTAATTTGTTATTATAACATTTAAAAAGTTATGTAACGTTATATAAATAACATGATAACAATGTTTAACTTTTGTTATAATTTGTTATAAAATGATATTATACAAATGTTTTATAACGTTATATAACATTTATAACAGCTAGTGTGGGAGCACCATAACAAAAAAATGCTTTTGGGATAAATCCCAATGCATAATTTTTTCAACACCTTTTAAAAAAGTTTCATTTGTCAATCGTGTTTTTAAATAAAGAGAAAAATTTCAAAATCTTACCCTGGCCCTGTGCAGTCTCAGGCCATAATGGCGGCTGACCAGGAGACTCCCCGCCAACAGCATCACGAATTCACATCACACACTTGATTAAAATAAAAAAGTGACACACTAAGCTTTACACTGTGTCTATTTAAACTCACTTCAATATAAAGTTGTTTATTAATTAAAACAAAAAGTCACTGACACTAATTATTTTGTTAACGTAAGAGAATTAATGCGTTTTTAATATGCCTTCATCTCTACGTACTTAGTTTAAAATAGAGGCTCTACTTTGAAATCCGTAATTGAACTTCGTCTATTGCTATCCCTTTTGTTCTCGACGCGTAACTGATTCGCAAGAAAGTGACGGGGCGATCTGAAGTTCGAATTACTCATTTCAAAGTAGAGCCCTAGAGTCGCTTCCCGCGTCCCACCGTCTGTCCCACTGTATGTACGCTTAGACCTTTCAAACTACGCAACGGATTTTAATGCGATGTTCATCAATAGGTAGAGTGATTCAAGAGGAACGTTTAATATTTATAGTAGAACGCATTTTTTTGATAGAAGACTTAACTTTTTGTTATAGCTTATAAATCAAACTTAACCTAACCTACGTATGACAATTAAATTATGCATTGAATCTAAAATAGCTACAGCGCAACATAACCAGCCGTAACAGACGATAGAATTTGGTCCGGGCCACACAGCGGATTTGGTTCGCTCCGAACCATATCTGTCCGTCTATGGTCACAAGACTACTCTACAGACGGACACATATAGTTCGTAGCGAACCAAATCCGCTGTCCGGCCCGGACCAAATTCGATCGTCTGTTACGGCTTTAAAACGAAGCGAAGCGAGGGCGGGTTCTAGTTTCTTCTAAAATGTATGCGTATCTGTGTGTTCGTTCCGTCTTCACGGTTTAATATCTCACCCCATCAGTGTAAAGTTTTGTAAGGCGCTGCAAACTTTCGTACCTTATCAGTTTAACGCCTTTGAAAGATAAGTGCAGCAGTTCAAACATGACGTTAAAGTGAAACAGCACAAGCAAATGTGTGTGCAGCTATTTATTAGGCCGCAATGAAAAAAAAGCAGTAAGTTTAACCGAAAATACATAAAAATTCACTCTTTTGCACCACACTATAGGGTGACGGAACCAGTAATGGACAAGGACCAATAATGGACACTTGATGCTTATTTTACCGAAGATAATGGTTATTCTTTTGATTTTTTTATATGAGTGGGAGGCCAACGAGCATTTGGATCACCTGATGGGAAGTAATCACCACCGCCCATAGACACCAGCAGCTCAAGAAGAGTTGTCGGTGCGTTGCCGGCCAATTAAGAGTGAAGTGTCCGTTACTGGTGCCTGTCAGCTAAAAGTGTCCATCATTGGTGCCGTTACCCTATGAGCCCGACGATCGAAACGAAACTTGTAACTGGTCCAAAAACAGTTCACGCTTGCGGCCAAATTTTACTGTCTTGACAGTAAATTAAAATTCGTAAATATAGTGTTGTGTCACTCACCGAAGCCCAAAAGTCCTGACTAAAGATTTGCCAACAAGCGATAGAGCGCAGCATACTAGGTGTTCGCATAACTGTTAGAATCAGAAACAGTGATCTGCGCTCCAAGACCGCCATCACGGATCTGGGCCCTGTTTTATAAAGCTACCAATTACAATTTACAGGTTACAAGTTTCCATTTGACACAACCTCGACCAATGACGACCAGCCATATGAGCAGTGTTGCCAGTTTAGACCTGTACAATTGTAACTTGTAGCTTTATAAAACGTGCCCCTGGGTGACACCGTTAAACTCAAGTGGGACTGGGTATTGATTCTCTCAAACGCAAAGGTGAGCGAACGCAGGAGTGAAGTCCAAGCGGCGACTTTAAGTAGTCCCGTCAAAGCGAGCAAAACACATTTCAGCGCGTGTATTCTATTTGGCAGCATGGCTTCTCGAACGTATAAGGCTGCCTAATTGAGAATGCACGCGCTAATATGTGTTTTGTTCGCTCTGACGGGACTACTTAAACTCGCCGCTTGGACTTCACTCCTGCATTCGCTCACCTTTGCTTATGAGAGAATCACTACCCTGGGCTGGACATGTTTGTCGTATGCAACCGGAATGGCGGGACAGAATTGTAACTGAATGGACCCCACAGGATGACCACCGGAGCAGAGGCAGACCAAAAACTGGCACGGCGGGAGTACTTATGCCATCAGGGGTGTGATTCTCTCAGCAACGACGGACGGCCGGACGAACGAGTGAATGTCCAAGCGGCGAGTTTAAGTAGTCCTGTCTGAGCGAACAAAACACATTTTAACGCGTGTATTTAATTTGGCAGCATGGCTTCTCGAACGTATAAGGCTGCCTAATTGAGAATGCACGCGCTAAAATGTGTTTCGTTCGCTCGGACGGGACTATTTATACTCGCCGCTGCGCTTTCGCTCGTTCGTTCGACCGACCGCCGTTTTGAAGCGAATAACACCCATGTAGGGAAGAATGGCGAAAAAGAGGGGTAGCGTTTGCTCAGGGTAGTGATTCTCTCAAAAGCAAAGGTGAGCGAATGCAGGAGTGAAGTACAAGTGGCGAGTTTAAGTAGTCCCGTCAGAGCGAGCAAAACACATATTAGCGCGTGCATTCTCCATTAGGCAGCCTTATACGTTCGAGAAGCCATGCTGCCAAATTGAATACACGCGCTGAAATGTGTTTTGTTCGCTTTGACGGGACTACTTAAACTCGCCGCTTGGACATCACTCCTGCGTTCGCTCACCTTTGCTTTTGAAAGAATCACTACCCTGCAGTGAGACTAACACAGGCAAAAAAAAGTTAATTAATCAAATAGTTATGTTCGATCAGTGAACGTGAATGTTTTGCCTTTTCCTGTTTTTCAAGTACTCTACGAGTGTTTTTTGCTCTACTGTGTGTAGTAGGAAACATTTTTTTTCAGTGCAACTGTTCTAAGGTTTTTAGCCGAATTTTTATCGCATTAAATCGATAAGTTCCGCAAGGCATAGCGACGGTCAAATGCGCGGTCGAAGTCATGGGCAAAACCTATCATCCAAATATTGCTACCACTCCATTTCTAACATAAACTCCAAAGTGCTACTTTGCCACAATATGGCGTATAAACGTGCAGTAAACAAGACGTTAAACTGGGCTACGATGCATCGACGGTACGCGATATGCAATAAAACACGAGGCCATGAAACCTGCGAATACTTATACTAGTTACGACAATGAAATTAGTTCCTGTGGCCACAGGTAACTAGCACGAAAATTTCAATTATACGTCTCTCAAATTTACTTTTTACTTTGAATTGAATGTAATAATATTTCATTATTACTCCATTATAAAAACACACAGACAATGCGTTACTGTCCAGTGTTGGAAATAAACTGGATATAAAGTTGTTGAATAATACTTCTACGTATTTATGTGGAGAATATGTGCGAGGTGGGGACCACATTAGCGTTATTTTCAAAAAAAAAAAACTCAAAAATATGCAAAAACAAATTTTAACATATTTTCTTCGTAGAGGTGAATTGAACTTTTAATATCTCATTCCAGTCAACAGCCATTTTTTTTTCAAAAATGCTGTCATTTGCTTGCGAAATCCAAAGGAACTGTGAAAAAAACCCATAAAGATTGCCTGATGTGTAATTTAGCAGCCATAAAATCTCCGCGCCTCTTTTCTAACCCGACTGCAAAAGCGGCCACAGAATTGATTCTTGAACTATTTATATTTTTTAAATGTTCTGTCTTAAGCTTAGTTTGGGACTTGATCAATTGCCCCCCCCCCCCTGATAAAAAAAACTTAATTAAAGGAATTGTTTCTTGATCTCGATGCGTTAGATATGTTTTAATTTTAGTTCAGGTTGTTGCGTTCTCAACAGCCAAATGGACCTACGATATAGGGGGTTATAACGCACTTAGGTTAAATTTTGCTATCAAAAAGAATCTATTCATTATTCCTACTTATTATACCGAGGAAGCAAGGTACCCAATCATAATATGGTAGTTTAAAAAAAAATACATTAAAGGTTTATTGAAAACAAAATCACGATCGAGTCCTATGTGTAACGAAAGTTAGTCATACAAACTATATGGGTAACTTTCCTTACACAAAGGAATCAAGTAAGTTTTGTTTTAATTAAAACCATTAACTATGTACATTTTTTTTGAAAATGACCCTGTAACGTGACATAGTTACTAAAAAAAAAAAAATGTAGAGTCGAGACGTTTGGTCACCCTAGTCATCATAATTGCATTAGAAGAACAGTAAAAGTCGGACGTACGAATGATAGATATGGTAAGCGTTATAACTGGAAGAGATCCCTTAAAGGCATAAGTTCACCTTTGTACTACTTTTATTTCTGTAATTTTAATATTTGTGTAATGTAACTAATTGTTTTAGTACAGTCAAGGACTTTAATTGTTACGCCACTACGGAACCCTGTCGCATAACGTTGATCATTAATTTTGGCGTAATTTCTTTCATGTGGTTTGGCGCTGTCTTTATGACAGGGTTCCATAGTGGCATAAAAATTAAAGTCCTTTACTGTACAAGAAAATGTTTACTTAAATACATATATAAACTCAAGTCTTAACGTATGTATGTTACAAGGGAGCTCGTTTTCCATAATTGTTTTTGGTTATTATTATTTTGTTGACAATTGATTGGTAGTCATAATTTTTATATCGCTAGAACCGTAAACTTTTCATATATTTTTTTAAATATCTTACGTGTAGATGTCTTGTTGTGTTACGGTCTTAGGATTGCAGTCTTATGATTGTAGTCTTGAGAATGCAAACGTCACAGATCCCACTTACCATCAGCCCCCTATTTCATCATTTTGACAATGACAGGTGACAGGTGACATTTCAGTGTACATGGCGCAGCTTATGGGAATCCCAATGATGTGAAAGCTTGTTAACTTTACAATGTATATTGAATTGTCATCTGTCACCTATAATTGTCAAAATTGTGAAATTGGGGGCAGGCCTGTGTGCTCGTTTGCCTCGTCGATACTATAAAAAAAGATCGATGTTTCGATATTTATGTCTCCTTTTATCAACGTCTCTATAAATTGGTTTCACAATATTATCCTTATCAATATTAAGCATCTGACCTTGAACTTTAAAAAAAACTTTGAATATCGCTGACATCAACTGAAAATATCGCCCAAACCATAAAGTTCAGATTTTCTTCCCCGCTCGCTCTTGAGTTTCAATACATAGTAAAGACGGAGACAGGTATATTGAAGTTGCAAGGGTATTTTAAAGTTGTTTTTAGGGTTCTGCGTCCAAATGCCCAAAAATATTTTACTGTCACTTCGCAGTTCTATCAGTCTGTATGTGACAGGTCTCTAGTTCGTAAACGGAATGGGGGTTCGCCTTTTTGTCGAAACTATTTTCATAGAAGTATCACTTCGCAGAATTTTTACTTATCGATATGTTTTTCCAGGTGCAGGAATTTAGATTTTGAGATAGTTACAAGTGTAACCTAACATTTAAGATAAACTAAAAACAACAAAGCTTCTGCAGAAAATAGATTTCGATGAAGTGAAATTCGGTGAAATTAATATATTCGATGAAAAAATAATCGGCAAAACAAGGGGACACCCGGAATACCTAGTAGGTTACAGACCCGAGATATTTAGATATTTAGTAGATTAAACCAAAATCGAATACCTATTGAATTAGAAATTCAATTTAAAAACATTTTTTTGGTTCATAAGTTCATAACATACGATACATTGTGCAATATCAAATATGTTAACCCATTATAGCCTGAATTTAAATTTAAATTAATTTCACTTTTAATGTATAAAACACAAATTCTAAGCACGACATAGGGTACGAAACGGTACCGCTAGACCGTAATGGGTTAAAATGTCCAGGGTTCAAAAATATCCTCATGTTATTTTGATATTGTGTAATGTACTACCATTCTATCATATTATCGAAATATCATTAATAATCTAAGGATATTATTTAGGTTTAAAAGTTCTTTAAATTTAGGAAGGTTGGATGGACAGTCAACGTTGGCTTAGGTCTAGTTGGTACCCATTTGGGTGCGAAACCCTAAGGTTGTTTTAGTTAGTTAGTTACAAAATAATTAGCCTATGTTAGTACAACTTATGATTTAAAATATGTTATAATCATTGCCCCAGGACTCCATGTGTAAATGTGAATGGAATTCCAGTCTTCATTATAGTGCAGGCAGGTGTGGTTAAATAATTATTATAGAACTTTTATTGCCATGGCAACGCTTATTATAGAATTGTTTTCCCGCTTCGGTTACGCGATATCAATATTAGCGGTTTATAGTATGCGAGTAGAAAAAAAAGTTTATGGAACGTCACGGAACCCTAATTGTGCGGAGCCCGACTTGACCGTCTTAATCTGTAAAGTCAGCAGACCAGCGCGCATGCACCGACTCAAGAGCTTCAAGTGTCATCAGACCTTAATTACCAAGTCAAGGAGCGACAGTGACACGCTGAGCTTTGCATAGCGCCGTCACTGTCTAGCTAGGCTATATTTCACTCAGCTTTGTATCGTGTGGGTCAGCACCTTGTTAATCGTGTTACAGCTGCTGGTTTAGACGACGGTGAGTTGGAATTAGGTCTTAGTTTAGTCGTTCTAAATTGTTATGAGCTCGCTAGTCTAATGGTGATACGCTTTGAAAAATATATTTCGAGGTAGGTAATTCTAAAATTGTAAGGTGATGATTTTCATCATTTTGGTAGATTCATAAATTGCACGATTATAATTTACTAGATATTTGCATCGTCATTTTGTATTATTTTGAAATAAAAAAAAACTAAGGCTTTTCCCAGAGCTCAAGCTATATCCTTACCAAATTTTATTAAATTTGTTTAAACGCTCAAGCTTTGAAGGCGTAACAAACAGACATACAAACTTACTTTGGCATTTCAATTACTTATTGGTGTAATTATATTTTTATATAAGTATGTAAATAGTGTAATACAGGGGCCGTAGCCAAGATGCAAACACTACTAACGTTTTTCTTTTCTATCACTCAAAATGTATGGGATGACAGTTGACCACGAGGTTTATCTTTGCGCACAAGTATGTCACCCGTAAATTTTGAGTAAAAGAAAAACGTTAGTAGTGTTTGGATCTAGGTTAGTGCCTCAATTCCCCACCTAATTTAACGTTTTTCGTTTGTGTAGACATTAGATAATCGGCAAAACGTCCTGACCCACCATAGAACTGTGTCACAGCAACATTTTGTCGGACAATTCTTACGATTTGAACCATGTCACTGTGTCAGTTCATTGGGTCAGGGTTCAATTTTACTGATACGTAAAATTTAGTAGAGAGGCGTGACTTCGAGTGATAACATGTAACTTCCACACGTGTACTCAATGCAATCGTTAATCTTCTGCATGCACTCAGTATGATGCAATGGCATGCAATATGAAGCCCTGCTCATTACAAAGGAAGCCCTACGACGACCTTGCCCCTGAGATTTGCTATTTCCACGTTACATTGTGCTATTTCCACGTACAACTGCATTTGTGCAATTGACTTGATACCCTACTAATATTATAAATGCAAAAGTTTGTGTGTTAGTTTGTTACTACTTCATTCCAGAAAATTTAAAAGATATTAAGGGAATCACGATAGTCGAAGCGGACGAAGTCGCGGGCAGAAGCTAGTAATGTCTATAAGTGCAATAAAAAAAATTGTTTTCAGGTTTCCGAAACGATTACCTATAAGTAGGGTAGACTGGGTACGGTTGAAACAGGGTACGGTTGAAACAAAGCGAATATCCGAGAAACTATCAGCTGTAGGTTGAGGGGTGTAAGGGAAGAAATGCGTGGCATGTTAGTGCGGACATGTTCCACAGTATTGCATCAACCATCGCGCGTTGTAGTTGTAGCAGGGGGCCCTATTGTATTTTGGTAATCAAAAGTTAGTATTTTCAGTTGATATCTTTGTCGAATAACTTTTTTAATTCTATCAATTGAATATTGAGTATTTTTATGGTCATTTGTCAGATGTTTATGATAAAATAACAATGTTTACTTTTTGTGTTGGGTTCTTTGTCTCGCCACTATGATTTTTCTTTGAAGTCATAGGGGGGTGGGTACGGTTGAAACACACGTAAGTGTTAATAAGTAATTGATTGATTGATTTAATTTGGCACTGAATGAATTGATCCGGGAATAAGCAATAAAACAGGATCTTATAATTACTAGGCCATTTAAATCCTGGTAACTTTTTTTAAGAAGAAATGCTTTGATTTCATGTTAAATACCTATATTTGTATCGATGAAGTTATTTTAGGTTTTTAATACATTATAAGTGTTGATCTAATTTGGAACCTGAGTTGGTTAATTCATAGTATGAGCAATAAAGCAGGTTTAAATATAGGTTTAATATAATTTATTTGTGTTTCAACCGCCCCTGGGATGGGGTCGGTTGTAACAGAGGACAGACTTTTTCAAAAACTGCTCCTGTGGGAAAATGATTGTATCTGGGCATAAAACAATAGTACACATTTCAAACTAGATGTATGCCCTCACATTTTTGACATTTTATTCAATCCTCAATAGCATAATGTTGATGCTATGAGCGATCAAAGCAAAATTGTTTCAACCGTACCCAGTCTACCCTACGTTTTCTACCAATTATGTACAGTTGGTCATACTTTATAGGTCCTGCAGTCTTTTAATCACTTGACAATCAATGCGGTAGAGTCATAATCAATACCAATGTAATAGGGGTAAAACAAAGTAGAAATAGAGGTCCCGCTCACCTTAATTTTAGGCTAGCGGTATTTACCTTTAAATTACTATCAATAAATCGCTCATTGAATACAAAACGGACACATTGCAAAATAATTTGCTCTTGCATTGAAAATCTTATACCAACAGCTTCTAATTTTAAAATGCAACACTGACTGATTTTGGAATGTGTCAGTTTTGTATTCAATTAACGAAATATATATGAACACTAATAAATAACAAGTTAAATAACGAGGTTTTACTAAAGTTCTATAAAAATGGCAAAGTATTTTTACTTGCCATTGTAGGTATGTTCCCTAATAAATTGTGCACTAATACCATACTTCCTCACGTCCAAAATAGCATTCTCGTTTAGTCCAAGATATCCTGTGCTACCATGAACTCGTTGCTTCCATAAAACGTTCCTTCTTGCTAAAGTCGTAGAAATCAATACAACCGCCTGTCAACTTTATAAAAACTACATTATATAATGTTTTCCCTTGCTCCGTTGCAAAATCTTTTCTTTAATTTAATAACGCCTTAAATCGTGAGCTGTTTGGCTGTTTTTTTTGTCTTGGCGAGTAGATAGGTGTTCTAACGGGAGATTAGTGCTAATAAACGTTTGTACAGCTTTGTCATTTTTTATATGTGTTAAATAAAGTGTATTTGTATTGTATTGGGGATCCCCTTAAATCACCGACACTTAATTTAATCGAATGTATCATTTCATTGGAAGCTAATTTTTGTTGAAACCTTCTTGTTTTTAGGTTATCTTAAGGATGCGTTATGTAGGTTAGGTTAAGTTAGGTTAGGTTAGACCTGTGACCATCAAAAACCTCCAGCACATGTAAATGCCTGTCGATGAAATGTAAATTCGGTGAAGAAAAACATTCTATGAAGCGAGTATCGGTAATTTAAGGGTAAACCATTCTGCCCTTCTAAATAAAAAGGACAAATGCGCAATTTGTGGTTCAATTTGCTTTGACCACGTCTTTAAAGAAATAAGGTCACTAATACATTCGCGAATGTCTGAGACATACGCCCTTTTTTGTAATGGGGGCTGCATTGTATTGTATTATTGTTGCAGGTGTTAATCGACGCATGGCGCGTGCGCTGGAGCAAGATGTCGGGCATGTCGGGCGCCAGCATGCTGCGCACGCGGCGCAAGGATGTCAACCTCAAGCCCAACCGCAAGTGAGTATGGCTCGTCAGCACCACCAACTATAGTACCAAAAAAAAACGGCTCACTGCATCCACTCACGTGCTTTGTGCAACAAGAGTTGCCAGTGATAGCCCTTATTTGCTTATAAATTCAATCAAATTTGCACGAGAAAAGGCCTAAAGGCCGACTGCTGCGAAAGGCTGAATCAAATGCATAGAAATCATCTTATATTGCTCCGCAGCATAGAACAGAAAAAACAGTAGAAGTGCTAAGTGGGCATATAACGTGTGGCTTGGTTATGCGGAGTTCCGCGCAACATACATACTTTTGCCGCGATCGCTTTATTTCTAAAATAGGAAATAAATCCAGAAGCATGCCTTATTGTGCTAATTTGGAATGTAAACACGATAGCCGCACCAAAATCATTTTCCATGGTGGCGTGTTTTTTTATGATAGTTTGAGTATTGGCAACAACTGAGGGCTTATTGTCTAACGCACTCGCAATCGCAACGGTTTCAAAGTGGAGCAATGGTTTTCATTTTGTATGCAGACAAACCTTCGATTTTCAAAATGAAAACGATCGTGATTACGAGTGCGTTAGACAATAAGCTCTCAGGTCTGATACTAAGCGAAGCTTATGCCACTTCCACTGTTTTTTTTTATTCCGTGCTCCGCAGCGACTCCATTATATGCATCTGTTTCTTGCCGCTGGCCACTCGTCGTCATCGCCAAAAGCCGTGGCCAGGTCGATATATTACCACATATTACTTTCTGGAGTTTCTTGCAGCGCTTCTTCTCCACAATGGTGGTCTTGTCCGAAGCGCTAGTAGATTCACTCCATATTACCGACGTGTAAAAGAGCCCTCATGTGGCCAATTTACTGAATAAATACTTTGAATATTCGAATTTGAACTAACATAACATAACTACATGTACACACATGTATTTCCTGCAGGTTGGACCGCAAGTCCTCGCGGGGCATGCTCTTCGAGAACGAGGAGCTGAGGCTGCGGACCATCAACATTAATGCTGAAGTCGAGAGAGGTAATAGTTTGTCCAAAACGGACCGCACTGTTAAAAGCTGCCAAGTTCCAGTCAGCGAAAGGGATAGGAGTATAATATCTGTCTCTTTCACTGCTTAGAACCTGTCAGGACAGTTCATGATACGGTTCAAATTCCCAGGAGAAAACTTTAATTTGGTACTTTGGTCAAAGCAAGTCTTGGTTTTATTTTTTTTAAATCTCTAAATAGTATCAAACAAATCTAGAGAACAAAGCCTAATTTCTGATGTAGGCTCAGGGCTCCCAAAATCAAATCTTATTACATTTCGAAGGGTAAAGATGACGGGGATCACTCGACATTAGGTGACCCACAAACACGTTTGCCACTTCCAGCATTAAAAAAAAAGTTCCACCCTAAACAACAGCTCCATAACAATTAACTTTTTATCAGGTCAATCAGACATCAAAAAGCTGAAACGCGAGAACGAGCAACTGAAGCGAGAGATCTCCGCGCTCCGCTACGAGTATGACCGGCTCGACCACCTCCTGCGCGAGCGCCGGTCCTCGCCCGACAACTCTGACGTAAGCACGCACACACTGACAATCTGACGTGAGCACTGTCACTGTCACTGTCAAGTAACAAGACGACTGTCAAGCAGCAACTCTGACGTTAGCAACCACATACTGCCAAGTGACAACTCTGATATAAACACCCACACACTGTCAAGTGACAATTTTGACGTCAGCACGCACACAATGTCAAGCGACAACTCTGATGTAAGCACGCACACACTGCCAAGCGACAACTTTAATGTTATTAGTACACAATGTCAAGTGACAATCCTCATGCCGACTGTATACTATACAATTATTAAATAATATAAGTTTCTAGACATTTTAAATGTGTGTAACTAAGAATCTGCTTGAAACCAAACTTTTTGGCGTCTAATTTTAAGCGGAAGCGCATTCCAGAGACATATGCCCTGGAGGGCCTCACAATGAGACTCAAGATGTCAGTGACATCATGCACGATCGCTGTCACCAGTTGCTCCGCGTCATCTCGGACTCTTGTCCGCGCTGGCACCGCGCCAGGCGGCAGGCTAACGACCGGCGCAGTGCCTTGACCTATATGAACGGCCACTGTGGGTGCTGAGGTGTTCAAATTAAACTTTTGTTCTTTGGAGACATTTCGTGTTGTAGATCAGGGAACCTAGCTGCCTGCTATTTGGATGAAATATTATTGGTCAAATGTATTATGTCCCATTTTTTTCCCCCCAAAATTTGGATTTATATTTGGTGAATGAAAATTTGGGATATGATACGTTCGACCAAAAATGTTTCGCCCGAACGGCTTCTTCCTATAGCATAGCAAAGGTAACGACTGTGGTATGGATTCAGCTTACTTCGGCGGTATTTCCGGACCGCTATGACTTGGGGACCTTCAAGAGACGAGCATACTCTTTTCTCAAAGGCGGGCAACGCAATACCTCAGTTGCAGGTGGCCATGGGCAGCGGTGATCACTTCACATCTAGTGACCCAATAGCTCGTTTGCCCCCCCTAGCATAAAAAAAAACCATTGTATATACAACTTACTAGCTCTTACACGCAACTCCGTCTGAGTAGAAGTCGTTTATCCTCGGAAACTGTCAGATTTTCCTGGAAAACCAATACCTACTCTATGTCCGTCACACATCGATCGATTCGATCGATCGATTTCACATCGATCGGTTCCGAGTATCTTAAATACCTGATGGTCAGTTTGCGCCGATCCAGATTGACCTCCTGGCCGTATATAAATAAAGCACAGTTTTCCTCGGCAGGACAGCGCGTCTGTGTGCAGTGCCTGTCCAGAATGCGCCAGCGTCGACTCCGGCCGCGTGTTCCTCAGCGTGGTACCGGAGGAGGGGGAGGAGGGGACTAAGGTGGGTACTATAAGATAATAGAGGGGTGTATTTGGGCAATAGGTACTGTCGTGGGCCTAATGGAACCCTGACCCACCATGGAACTGTGTCACAGTGACGTTATGAGTCAAGTCGTAAGAAGTGTCCAACAAATTGTTTTATAATGTCACTGTGACACCGTTCTATGTATAGTGGGTCAGGGTTTCATTGGGCTGATAATACTTTAAAAGCTTGTACAGTCAGCTGATAAAGCATAGTTATATCTCATGATCGAAAAAAAAACCGGTGTCTAAGATAGTCGGTGAAATTACTAGCATAGAGGCAATCCGTCTTAGTAATAAATACCTTTTCCTATATAGAAGTTGCTCTTACAATACATTGCTGAAAAGAATACCTACTAGGAAATTAAGTAAAGCCAGGAAAACTATGTAAAACGATACACCATTTATTTTAGAGTGACAATGACATAGAAAATGGAATTTTATATATAATCTTACAATTTTTTCTATAGATTACGAGTATAGAGCTGGTTTTTCACTTTTATTTCATATTTTTATTGCAGTCCAATTGCAATCAGGTTTTTTTTTGAATAATTTATTTTATTTTATTACTTTCTACGGGCTCAGTGCCACTAGGTAAGACGTTACGATAAAATATTTAAAGAAATTTGGTACAATTGTTGCACGACCGGAGGCAGAAATGAAAAACGAATTTTACACGAAGTCACGTCCGAACGCTACTGATTTATAAACGTAGTTGCATCTGCAGAATGCAGTTACCCAATACAATCTCCAGTGTAATGGGATAGTCGCTTGGTTCCACTGAACTTACAGTACACAGGCGAAAATGTCAAGCACTTTAGTACCTTGTCATGATAAACTTGAAACTGAACAACAAATAATGGCATTACAATGACAATGACAATCACAATGACAAGGTTTTAAGTAAGCTTAAAAAAATTACTGGGTGACTGTACGTGGCATTCGATCAACTGACAGAATCGACTGAAATAAAGAAAAGCCTACCTATCTTCTATATATGTATATAAAAGGCAAACCTGACTTACTGACTTATATATCAACGCACAGCCGAAACCACTGTACCTAGAAACTTTAAATTTGGTACCTTCCTTCCTTTCATGATGTAAGTGAGCACTAAGAAAGGATTTTCCGAAAATCAACCCCCAACGGGAAGAAATGGGGGGAGTAGCGGGAAACTCATTCTACGCGTACGAAGTCGCGGGCGTCCTCTAGTTTGTAATAAGTAACTCTAATTCTTATTATAGGTATCATATTGCAGTATTTATATTGTTGATGTCGTAAGCGTATTTTCTTTATCGAGTCTTAACTGTTTTCTATGTTTACAGTGTTTACATACATGCATAAGTATTTATAAATATGTTTATAGGGTGACGGCACCGATGATGGACACTTTTAGCTGACAGTAACCAGTAATGGACACTTCACTCTTAATTCAAATTTCACACGGTCCTAAATTAATTGATGCAATACAAATGAATAAGCCTTATCTTCTGTAAAAAAAGAATCTATTAAGGTTAATATCTAGGTTAATTTGTGCGAGATAATCCTATTCACTTATTTTATTATGGTAGCTCTTATTCACTTGACTCCAAGATCTACTATACAGGGTGTTCGGCAGAAGGATCGACAAACTTCAGGGACTAACTCTGTAGGCCATACTCATCAACTTTTATTATGGGACCAACATCCAAATTGCGAAAAAAAATCAGCTGTTCCATACATTTCGGCTTTTTAGCTCTCAAAGTTTGTAAGGATCAGGTGTTTTTTTTTTCGCGATTTGGATGTTGGTCCCATATTAAATGTTGATGAGTATGACCTACAGAGTTACTCCCTGAAGTTTGTCGAACCTTCTACCGAACACCCTGTATAACGCTAGTTAGAAACAATATTTTCGTGAAAATTCAACAATTTGGAAACCCACAAAACTGATAATGTTGGTCACGGGCTCTGTCTTACGCAGACAGTGTGAACGCTTGCCAGAAATGCTTTAGGAAATAACAGTGCTACTGACTTAAGAATCGACCGTACCGAAGCTTAAAATACGCAAAAACTGCGTAAATTCAGCTGCGTCAAAATCGCTAAGTTACATGGCGTTCTTTTGGACGTGACACCGGTTAGCGTAAGTCGAATTAAAAACGTTGCGTCAGCGTATTTCTAGCTTTAGTGTGGTCAATCCTTTATGAAGGGTGTAATTCGCTTAAAAACGGCGTTCGGTGGGCCGAACGAGGGAACGCGGAGTAGCTTATAAACCGGCGAGTTTAAGTAGTCCCGTCAGAGCGTACAAAACACATTTTAGCACGTGTTTATATAAGCTGCGCCGCGTGCACTCGTTCACTCGTTCGACCGACGAAACCCCGTTTTTAAGAGAATAACACCCCAGTTCGGTTGGACAAATGGAGAACTAACGACACGCCAAGTTTACACTTTGCTAGTCGAATCGTATGTCGACGTGTGTATTTTTTTGTATTTACTTTCCATGTATTATCGGTTCTCAATATTCAAACCGCGGATAGATTAGGTTACTTCTTCGGGTTAAAATTTGACATTCGCGATGCACAAAATGAGTCAAATTTTTATTCGCACTAACTGCGGTTTTAACATAGGAAACGGAAGGACAGATACCCACTACTCGTACTGTACGTTTCTGAAAGAGAAAGCTATAGGAAAAACCTATTCCTTGCGATTTACGCAAGCGCAGCGCACCAACAATAACACCTAAGCCGATGAGTAACAAATGCAACAACGCTTCAATGTTTCCTAGAACAATGCTAGATTAATGCATCATCCAATTTCTAGCAATCAGCCACGTGTTAGAATCCAGAGAAACTGGCACAGATTACACCAGCTTAGTCTCCTTAAAACAAAAGCTGGGATGAATGTTACCGACGGTTACGGCTTGGCCACGACTTTCAGCGGCAGTCACTAAGCTAGCGTGAACATCCAACTGCATAGAAAAATGCTTGAAGCATGAAGCGACGGAGCGAACTATTTATAGGCGTTTATGTTTTCCATCAAGCCGCTTCAAGCAATGCACCATTATAAGTCCTGGCCAAGTCTTGATCGTGATCCAACTTTTGCTTTACCGATGCGTTAGCATGGCATTACGATCAAAAAATAATAGATGTTTTAATTGTTTATTTTAACGTTATTAAGGCAGAGTTTGTATAAAGAATCCTCAATTTATTCAGAAAAGAGCAACACTGGGTAAAGCGATTCAACCCATTGCTAGGCAAAGCTATGAAGCTCCAGCGAAGAAGACCGTACGTATGTTTGAGTGAGCCCCTTGTGAAGTTCTGTGTTATTCCTGGGTCAACGTTCCAATTTACTAAGATTTTATTGAATTCATAAAGTTTTTAACATAGCTTAAGATGTAAATAAATAGACAACCGACGGCAAAAAAGAGTATGGAAATGTAAGGTTATTTTTTAAGTAAAAAATAATAAAAGCAGGGCACCTGTCATCACGTCAAACTCTTTTTTGCCCTGTGGTAGTACAATTTCCGTGTGATGATCAGTCTACCACCACACTGTTTGAGTGCGTGTGCCGTTTTACAGCGTTTTGTTGCAGTGCCCCCGCTGTACTTTTACATTTGCTCTGTACCTTGACGTATGATTCGACACCAGTTTCCGACAGCACCAAAATAGACTCCATTAGCGCACAGATATCGCTCAAAACTCACCCTTATTGCATGGGGAAAGAAAGTTAACCTGGACATGTGTGTATGTGAGTCAAGGGCGAGCACAAAATGTAACACCTAATGTATGATTATAAATAAATTTAGTCGAGCCCCGGCGGCGCGCGCGTCGCCTCCAGTGCGCGCGCGACATTTCTTTACATGTTTACAAAAAGGTTAATTTTCAAATAATTACGCGGAGCCTTAAATACAAGAACGCACTCATTCATGCTACTGTAAATAGACTTACATCCCTCCTTTTTTAATTTAAGTTGCTTACCTAAAAGTGAACTGTGTGATGTGTGTTTTTACAACATTTTTAGACTACATTTTTGTAAGATCGTGTTTTTTTATGTTTATAAATGTAATGCTCTAGTTATGTTGATTGCAGTGTTAATAAGGTTGAAACTAGTGTGTGTTACGGAATTATTTTTGCGTACAGACTTCAAGTGGTTTAGTACTGAAACAGCTTTTTGATTGAGCAAACCCATCTACTGGATTTTCGTAATGGCATAAACTATTGGACTGCAGGTACTGTTTTAGATTATTTAGATTATCATTATACTGGTTTTATTGGCTTTATCGTATTTTATTAAAAACGGACGTTTACGAGCGCTCTTAGTCATAGTTAAGAATAAATTTGACAGAACTAAATAAAAATATGACGTTCGACACGCAGTTGTTCGAAGCTTTTACGGGTATTTTGAATATCACGGCTCGAATGTTATTGTTTCAAAGCTGGACATCTGGGCACATTATTTTCCCAACTGTACACAGTAGACACGAATAGGCTGTGTGACCAAACAATTTCTGGTTTTCACTGGTAATAACCAATTATTAACAAAATTTCAGGAGTTTCCATGTGTGATAAAGGTAGTAAACCTTTGGAATAAAATAGTTTTTGGCTATTAAGTAATATGTACATTATTTTATACTTGTTACAGTACTTCTAACCTTTTTTCTTTTGTTAAAATTGACATTTGAAATATTTGTTTTCTGTTTTCTACGGAAAAATACGTTCTTGTGCTTGTGATCCTGAAATACGAAACAGTTTTTTTAATTTCAATATTTTCCTATTTTTTATTAAACTATTTGTTAGTTTTTTTACATGCTGTAGAAGTGCCCCAACTTACACCTGTAAGTTTTTCTGAACTTGCGGATTTAATTTATAATATGTCGCGATCTGCGTACCTACTAATTCAATATTGTGTGAAATCCTTAACCTGCACTAGACGGACCTTTACCTATTCAACTCGGTCAACCATATTGCTCTAGACAGGTTATCGTATTGTCAGCGTTTTGATAGTTCTTATTTACTTGACAGTAATGGCGGCCGAGTTGAGAACATAACACGTCTAAGGTAATATCGTTTTACGGAGTTGAACAGAGGCCCTACGGTGGATCTATAACCCAGACCTACCACATAATCAGGGCCTCTATTTTAGGCAGTAAAAACCATATCGTCTTTGACCTGTTATGGTATTATTGTCAACTCGGCCGCCGTAAATAAGAGCTATCAAAACGCTGACAATACGACAACCTGTCAAAGACTATATGAATATTACTTACCGCCTAGAATCTCCGCTCGTCTCACAAGACTTGAATCCATCAGTAGTATACAGGCCGATTGATGTTAACCTTGCGGGAATATTACAATTGTTTTTATCGATGTGGATAAACGTGGATAAAACATCTGTCACTTTCTGACCAGTATGTACGTTCAAGAGTGACGGATGCGATATACTTTACCTTTGACATATTACCGTATTGTCAATGTTACGATAGCTCTTATTTGCTTGACAATAATGTTGGCCAAGTTTAAAGACAATACAATAACATGTCAAAGGCGATATGGTTTTACACAGTGGAACAGAGGCCCTGGACTAAACTTCTAACTCGATAATTAGGTATTCAGTCCGCGGACGCGATAAGATCCTAATAAAGTTCTCGCGTCAGTTTCCAGTCATAAATAATATCCGCCGCACACTCGTAAACCGTAATATTAGCGGCGTGACAAAATGGCGGGTTTCGGTCGAACACTCACTGGGGAAAAATGTCGGGACAATGTCTGTGAAGATGCGGAAACTAGCTAAGTAGTGAATCAGCAGTTGGAACCTTATTTCACGCTATAATAGGCAAACAAATCAACGTGATTGTTTGAATAGTGATAGTTGAATAGCGGGAGAAAGATGCATGGTTTTTTTACGCAGAAATATTTGATAAAAAATTCGCGAATCCTGTCTGAAAGCTACAATTAAAGCTATAAAGTTAAACCCCATACTTCACGAACATATTATGAATAGGTACGAAGATGTTTTCACGTCAAAGTTTGTTTATACCATTAGATAATCCGTAGAAAGTAACCCTCTAAATAAATATGTATGTACGCATTTTTTACCACACAATCATAATTTCTGCTATTGTACATACCAAGCAAAACAAATAAACCAATACTACAATGGTACCTTTTTCATTAGGTCAGTATGACCGCACATAAAGCCGGCGAATGCGGGAATTTCATAGGTCCATTAAAGCGGTGTAAACTACGCCTATACCTCATCCTTCAACACCATATGGACGCTCACCGCGTGCGTCCATCACATTGCCAACAACTCAATCATTAATAATTACGTCTCTGTTCCATTTCGCATGCTGCAAAACATGCGGTGTGTTTGAAAATGTTTTGACGAAGTTACCTGTTTAATTTTCATAAAAATAACCAGAATATTAACATTTTACAGAGTGGCGTGGAGTCCCCGTGTACATGTGACGACTGTGAAAAGGCAGATCCGGACATTCCTATAACGAAACAGCCGACCAGCACGCTTATGACGCAAATGATGAAACACAATGCCCCGCAACAGCCAAATACGGGAGACAATCGGCCGGACCGCTCCGTCGACGTCCTTGTGCATGACAACCCAACAGAAGTTCCACAATTCTTCCAAAGCGTGACCTCACCACCGTATCATGTGGCAGCGCCGCCGCCTGGATTTGTACTTGCCCCATACCAAGCACCGCGTTTCCACACAGGGGGAAACGTAGAAGACTTGCTAGGGGATGTTCAGAACACGCCAACAATACAAACGACCTTCATACAACAAAATTCAGTGTTCATGTGCAACACGAGAAAGATAACGCAGAATTGCTGTTGCCAGAACCGTGACCCTGTACCGACTACCTCGCAAAACGGCGAGCAACCGAAGTCATACGTTACGGAAAAGAATATAGAGCTCACCTACGACTACCCGAGAAACACGCCAGTTAAAGACTTTAGCGCAAAGTCTGATGAGTTACAAACTACTACTACAACAGAGGTCGCCAGCACAGTTGTATTTGTTGAACGACGGATACCAGTCAAACCAAAAAAGTTTGATTTCTTCTTCAGATCTCGATCAGCCCCAGTCGGGGACCATGAAGAACCAATCTACGCCACAGTTAACAAACTACCAAAAAGACTTCGACGCATGGAACTAGCTAATTTAGAGAAAGAGGTTGCTTACAAATCTGGAGAACCTGATTCTTCAACACGCACAGAACTAACTTTGAAGACCGACTCCGAATCCCAAGTTCCACCTCCCGATGACGACACGAGTAGATCTGAAAGAGAAAAGTCTACCGTGCCGCAAAGACCAGATTCACCTAAAGCGAAGAAGCGAAAAAGGTTTTCGCTGACGTTTAAGAAGAGAGAACGGAAAAGAAAGGAGAAGAAGAAAGACGCGAAGAATGGAGTGCCCAAAGTGGTGCCGGTGCCTGTGGAGAGTGACAACGAGAGGCTGATCGACAGGGAGAGGGAGCCAGAGCCAAAGCCTAAGCATTGCATGCGGCACCGCCCGCGGAATACACTATCGTCATCAAGTTCTGGCCCGCGTTACAAGCGGGACAGCTATCAGGTAAGTAATCTTGAATAAGCTGTAATTAAGTCATTTTCACTTCTGGAATTGGTTGTGGTGGCTGTAGTAGTTCGGAGCCGTCTAATGTCTTTCACGAAACATATGAATATGCTCAATCACACGCTCCCTCCACAAGTTTCTCCATAATTATTTCATGCTCCTGACACCAGGCCCAAACCCGTCAGTGTCAATTCGGTATACCTAGATGGCGTCGTGTAAAAATTGCTCCTAGAGTGGTAACTCTGCTCCGACTAAAGTTTCAGTTCCTTTCCAGACGAAAAACCCTATTGACTTTGTGAATTTAAATAGTTTTATTAGGCAACACTTGGAACACCGATTGCATTGACTGTCAAAAGTTTAAATATTTTGACACTATAAGTTGCGTTATAAAGTGTAGTGCTTTCTGCACAAATAGAGGTGAATCCGAGTCCTCTTGGAGTAAAGTTTCCTTCTTAATACACAACACTTTGCTCTGTAAACAAACTTAAAAGAAAACGAAAATAAGAAAGCACCACCAATTTTAAGAGCTAAAAGTAAGGCGAAGAGTTTTACACATTTTGTAAAAGTGGGAACAATTTTGGAGCAAAGTAGGATCATTTTACGGTAGCTTATACTCGTATTAAGCCCAATTGTAATCTATTCTCAGAATCTTGAAATAGCTTAGAGGTTTTACATTCAATGAAAATCCGCTGCCGTCTCTTGCAATCCAATCTTCAAAAGGTTCACCAAACTCTGTATAACTTCCAGGAGATGACGACGTCCCACTCAGAGCACGAGCGTACCAACAGCGTATGTTCGTCGGTGAACTCGCTAGCGTCGGCGTGCACGCACAACCCCCGCAAGCTGTCTGCGCCGCCCGTGCCCGACGGCTCCATACCCTGGTGCGGCTGCTGGGGCGCAGGCTGCGTGTGATCTCCCAGTGGAAGTGTTGTGGACTCTTAGCGCCGTATTATTAAACTCTTGGCAGAGATGCCAGATTCGAAACGTCAAGCCATAGAGAAATGCCTTTTTCACGCATCTCGAGACGGACATTAAAGTCAACATCAGTTTTTTTATACGGGCCTTAGTGTAGGTATTGAAGTTGTTCTATCCTTTTGATACCTGAGTTACTTATGCTGGCTATCCATATAGCGAGGCACCCCGAAACTCTGTCTTCAAAACTTTAAAACAAGATATGAGAAATTTATTGCACTTGCAATTTCTAAATTAAAATTTTAAGGAAAAATTCTAAATGTCTGAAAAAAACTACAATAAAAATAAGAATGGCATAAAGTGTAAAAACCAATCAAAAATGTAGTAAACACCTTAACATTTTTTTAATAAATAAACCTTATAACGACCCACAGGAATTTTGCTAGGTCAAAGTAATGTCCCGATCTGCCTCAACCTATTTACACTTGTAAGTTATTACTGTAAGTTTAAAAACAAAGTTATATGCAAAACAGAGATGTAGATATTTACCACTCACTCTTACCCATAGTTGCGTCTCAGAAGTTACAGTAATAACTTACAAGTGTAAATCCAGCCTTACTTGTGTAACGTAACTCCTACTGTATTTAATAGTTTTTAAATTATAGGAAGTCTCTTACGTTTTGGTTGTCAATGTCACTTTAAAATAGTCCATAGTGGCCTAGAAATAAAATTGGTTGACTGTACGTTTGTACGTTTTCCCAAGTCGACTGTGACGTCACCTGGGAACGAGCACATAATAATATAAGATTTTCCAACTACTTACTGCAAAAGCACCAGTAGCGAGTGTATGTTCAAAATAATCTGTGATTCGACCATTGAAGTCGTTTTTGAAATGTAGACATGGTGCACTTGTTAGACATATCTGTTGGATGATAAATAAATTATTTATTGTACAGTTATTCGTTAGTTGTTTTTATTATCACTTATTTTTAATGTTACTAACAGTCAAACTCGTGAGAGACCTTCTTTTCAGTGACTTGAGATGCTAGCGACGGATTTGTTAAGGGAAGTGCTATGGTTACTAGTTGACTAAGCAAACAGTCCTATTATTTTATTCTAATCGAATATTTAAAACAGGAATATTATACATGTAGTCTGCCAAATTACTTATCTTTGGCCGGTTTTTCTTTTTCACCAGCTACTAAATAGGAGTTTGCTCCAGTAGAAACGTACTTTTATATATGTAAGCGATATATCCAAGCGAAGTGCAGTTATAATGAAATAAAAATTTCGTTCTTATATTGTTCACGTCAAAAAAAAAACAATCCAAGAAAAATGGCACCAATTTTGAGTTTTGTATAAAGCTTGCTTGCTCTTTTAAACTTCCCTAATAAAACCAATCGCCGCCGGCATATAATTGGCCCCTTTTTTCTTCATATTAGTCAGATTTTATATACTTTTCAGGCATTAAAATTAAAACAAAAGTACAAGGGAAAATGAAACCCAGCATAATTACATAGATGGTTATTTATTATAAAATATGACACATTCCTTTGAACTGTGTTTAACAGTAATCGAGACGCACATAGCAAAGTTCTGTACCGACTGAACCTTCATTTACACATCGAGCTTATCACAACATACAATATCATTTCAATAGAAGTCATTCTATTCTATGCTTAACATTTGTTGGACTTTGTCAATTTGGAAATTTTGTATACTCCATTTCTTTAGGTACCTAACTAAATGCATAGAAAAAAACCACGTGGTTATAGTTCGTCAGTCACAATACGTCAAAGCAGAACACTGATACGTCAAAGCTTGAGAAAACAGTTTTGATTGGATGTTTAACAGAGCCACGTGGTTTTTTTTGTTGACATTTAGTTAAGAACTGAACAAAATTGGAGTATAGTCAAGATTCTTTGTGTATACTTGCAAAACGCTTTTGCAAATTCGGACAGCCCTAAAAAAGTTGTCAATGGAATGTAGTACTATTGCAAAAGATAGATTTACCCTCCTATTCATAAACGCGCAATAAACCAATTTTAGTTAAAGTATTCTTTGTCTCATTCTGTCAAATTCAAATGTCACAATGAAAGATAAGGATAAAGCATGTTTTAACCACGCTTTAGCTATCGTTCGTTTATGAATAAGAGGTCTAGATTTTAATTTGTAATATTTATATCTTCAAAACAAAGTAACAATACATTTTGACGTATAGTTGTGGAATGAAAATGTTTATTTTTATTTTAGAGCTTTACATAATTTTAATAGAGTTTAAAAGTGTCGAACCACTTCTTTCTCCAAAAAACATAAAAGGCTTAGGTTCTTAATTGTAAAAAAATTATACTCTGAAAGACTGCATTATACTTGGACTTAAAATACAAAAACGTTTTAATAGTATACAACACCATCTGTCAAGCATTGACAAAGCCGTTAATCCTTGACAAGAAAGACGAGATTTAATATTTAGAACAGATTGGGAACACTTTAAAAACCAAAAGAACTGACACCTTCTTTGATCAATCTATAGTACTCGGCCAATAAGAAGTCAACCCTGACTGCTGTCATGGCCACAGAATAGAAAAAACAGTAGAAGTGTCAAGTGGGCGTGTAACCTGTGGCACGGTTATGCGGAGTTCCGCATAACCTACCATACTTTTGCCGCGATCGCTTATTTCGATATATCAATATTTCGATATTTCCAAAATAGGAAATAAATCCAGAAGCATGCCTTATTGTGCTATTTTGGAATGTAAAAACGATAGCCGCACCAAAAACATTTTCCATGGTGGCGTGTTGTTTTTATAATAGTTTTAGTATTGGCGACAACAGGTCTGATACTAAGCGAAGCTCATGCCACTTCCACTGTTTTTTTGTATTCCGTGGTCATGGCAGTACAATTTATATTATAACATGTATAACCTCTTCATGGGTTTGAGGTTATAATTTGTACGGGAATGACAGGTCTTAAAAGGACGCCGAGCGTCCAGTGGCGCCATCATTACCATTATTGTGTTATCTAAACAAAAGTATTGTCATGAAATTAAAGGATAGTTTTTTGTTGTACAAATGAATATACAACGTATAAGGCATAGGACATAACTTAATAACAATTGACCAACGAATGAGTTGACTACACAAAGGTTAAAGGTTATTAAATTTTGTCATATATGCTATACATTGTGTATTCATTTGTACAACCAATAACCATCCTTTGATTTTAAGACAATACTTTATTTTATTAGAAAACACAAAAATAGTAATGAGGGCGCACTGGACGCTAGGTGGAGTCTTAACGGCCGGGCACTATAGTTGTTACACAAACCGTAATTATACAGAGATGTCACTTTAATAAAATACTAGTATACACAATAACATCTCGCTACAATACGGTGTGCTGTATCACTCAGCCAATATCAAATTAAATCACAAACGTTACAGCAATCTGAAGCAGACCACTCAACAAACTCGTTTATTTCAAAAAAACCAAGAACTGTTCTAGTTATTTATTCCTAACCTATATCTACGACAATTCCTTCTTCGCGATTTTTATTACTCTTACAATAGAAGGCAATTTCGCGTCCAGATCACAACGATATCAAATCACATTCGTGGACCGAATTATTGAGTCGTGTAGAATCAAAACAGCGTATCTATACTTGCATTGTATGGTAGATAAACGGTTTTGATTCTATCGACTCGTTTCTAATTTCTAGAACTGCTGTAGACTTGTTAAAGGCTTACTTAATGATTTATTTACTTTATTCAAACCGTACTTTTTGGAAAAACTTCAGAGCTTTTTGCTTGTTAGGTGGTCACATAGTTTGAAACACTTGCGTTTTAGCCATACAATTGTCTACAAATATAACTTATTTATTTTGATATCAAGTAAAAAGTTCTTAACCAATACATAACACTTATAGGTAACTAATAAAGTAAAGTTAGAAATTATGTCTAAATTATTTCTGTCGAAAACAAAGTTTAGAATTTTTTTGGCGTTCTAAGAAAGCTGTAAAGTTTTATATGGCCGCGTCAGCACATTTTCAAAGTCCAATTTTAACAGAGATTTTTTGGATTATTGTAAATCATTTTAGACCGAAGTTAATCATCTAAAGTAAATTGTAACTAGCAATAAAATTTGTCAAGTACTTTTTGATTGGTGGTCAAATTCAATAAGGGATATTTATTAGGCAATTGTGTGGAAAAAACGCAAGCGTTTCTAATGATGATGATCACCTATTGTATGTTAGAATTATGTGTTAATCCAAAATTATTATAGACACAAGTAAAATCCCTGTCCTAAATGCATTTAAGTAGTTCACCCATTTAGTAGAAGGAAGGAGTCAAATAAAAAAGTATCCTTTTCATTATACAAATAGATGTCAAAATTGAGGATAACCACCAGGAGCTCTATGCTACTAGCTTAAACCGTATTTCTTTTGACATGCTATCGTATTGTTTTTAACTTGGCCGCCATTACTGTCAAGTAAATGAGAGCGGTCATAACGTTTACAATACAATAACGGGTCAAAACCAATATGGTATAGAGGCTCTGGACCTTTATTCTATGTTGGTTTAGACCATCTTGCTTTGATATGGTAATCACAGTGTTGACGATAATAATATGTCAGCTCTTAATGTTAAGCAAATAAGAGCAGTCATAACGTGAACAATGTTATCACAGCAAGATGGGCTAAACCAAAGCCAATGAAAACCTCTAAGGCATAACGTCATTCTGTACTCCGTTTGTTTAGGTACTTAAAAAAATGTAAACAAAACAACCACGTGGTATAGTTCGTCAGACAATAGAAGCAGAGTCACTGATACGTGAAAGTTCGATATGACAGTTTTGATTGGCTCTTTAACAATGCCATGCGGTTTGGATTGTTTACACATTTTTAAGTACCTAAACCAACGGAGTATAGATAACACAAGCTAGGGAAGACAGTTTCGGACCTTTTTAGATTTATGAGGCCACACGATCAAACAAATTGGAGTTAGATACGGTTTTACGAAAGTAAGGCACAGGTATAAAAAAAAATTGTCGCCTTCTAGACAGTCTACAGCAGTTTTGACAGGCAATGAAGCCTCAGTCGGCCAAGCATACATTGATTCTACAAAGAACATTTATGACTCTACACGAAACTGAACGGAATATCAACTCCGCAACGTCGGCACCTACACCGCGTCCCCGAAATAAATGGCACAAGTCCCTCCAAAGTGCAAAGGAAAGAAACAATACAGTAACAAAAAATATCCACTTTTAAACTCTCATAAAAAATATCTCAATAAATAAATTATGAAAAAAAAACACGTAAAATGAACGAATGTACAATATTTACATGGAATCACTTTCGTTATTCAAAATTGCATTCTCCGAAAAACATTAGGGGAGGTATTTTTTTTTTAACTAAAAGCGTGTTTAGTTTTTGCCTCGTGAGATCTACTAAAAAAGCGAAAGTTTTTAGAAAAATAAATTAGAAGACAGGTAGGCTATGTCTTTTTCGATTCATAGTAAAATATCAAAAACTCCCTTACATCATTCCCCTAATGGACATGATATTTGTCCCGTTCGCACACTCGTTTGGCGTACTGCCAAGGCGAGTGTGCGAGTGGAACGGTGATATAATGACATTATATCGTTAAAAACTTACGCCGGTACACCTTAACTACAGCTTAATGGAGACACCTAATATATTAAATATACTTATAGATAGTTACATTGATTTTATTCCTTGCATAATTAACACAAATCCATCCAATTGCTTCAAGAGAAAGGTTTTTACAAAAGTGATATTGAATTACCGAATCAAATATGCAATCAGAACTGGCGTCGTAGAAGACCAAGAGGGTTTTAATACTTTTAATTATAGAAATACCGATAACGCTTTACTTTGACATGGTTCCTGCCACTCGGAGGCTCAGCGGTGGACAGTATTATAAGGACATAAGCACACCCAGCGTCAGTCTATTACATAAACACTTAATATAAAATAGGCCATCAGCTATACAATCAATCAATATTTAAACGTATATTGCGTGTGAAGTTAAGTATTTTGTGATGGAAACATTACATCAGTCTCAAAAAGAATACTCTACTCACTAAGCTGCCTATTCTGGCAAACATAATACACGGTAAACCCAATACATGTAAAAAGATATTGGTATAAAGGGGCTTCTAAACGGGCCATATTTTCACTGCAATATGTGGCCGGCAATTGGTGTCCCTCTCTTACTCGTATGTTAGAGAAATACACCAATAGTTGCCGGCCACATATTGCAGTGAAAATATGGCCCGTTTAGAAGCCCCTTAAGCGGCAAAGAGACAAAGCCGTAATAAAATATCCAATCAAAAAAGAAGCCCTCTTTCAAAATTACCTGAGTATTAAAATTGACGATTCAAGAATCTCATATCAGAGATTCTTTATACGTTATCATAAAATTAAAAACGTCCATCTTTTTTTTTAACGGGCAAGAATACTTTACGTGTTAGTTTAACTAGCTAGCGTGTTACACACTATCTCGGCTACAGTTTTTGGTGGGTTACAAACCGGACAGAAAACGTCCATGCTCTAAAAAAACTTCGCAAGCATTATTCAACACCGACCCTTATGATATCGATTAAAAACAACGATTACGCGAATATCACTATCTAAAAATATTTATAATTAACAATTACTTACGTTAGTTACTCGACTGAACGGAATGTGCTCTTAACGTGGTGTTGCCAATGCTTGATTAGTTATCTTACGCTTAAAAAACTTCTTTATTTTGCAATTAAATACTTTTTTGTGCATGAATTTCAATCTTACATTATAAATTGCGATATAATTTTAATAACACCTAGTTTTTTTTTAAATACTGTTCCAATTACTCCAAATGAAAGTTAGGTATTTGTCCAAACACGATTAAAAAAATCTTATAGTTATTTTATAAAGCATACACTGCAAGCATGCTTTATTACTAAACGTATGATATGAAAACGTTTGTAAGAACATAAATTCGTTGCGAAAAAAATAACTAAACATGTTTGCGGACTCGACAAAAACCTACATTACAACGTAGCGATTAAAAATCTGATGTATCGTCTCTCTTACATTCAAACATTAAAATTTCAGACTTCAACACTTTTCTACATCACCGATGCAAGAGACTAATACACCAGAAGCCCTAGCAGTTCACTTGCATGTAAACATCAAACGAAACAAACAATTTATATGTTTCGATACCTTACGTATGGTATGCTAATATTGCGCGCAGCGGTACATAAATCAGCCGAACTTACGTGCTAGAGTCGACACACTGGGGACGTCGTTTCCACCCAGTTCGAACTACAACCGACGTCAGACGTCGTCCATCACGAATGCAACATGCATTGTGGGTTCCTGTGGACCAAATAAACATTATGTAAGTATTTTTAACACAAAAATCTCATAGGGTCGAAGTGTGCAAGATGCTTCTATGCTAGTAATTTCACCGGTTGCCTTATCCCCACACCGGCCATAACACATAACCAGGGCCCGTAATTTTCATGCCGATGACATAAATTTGACGTCACGCTCCATATAGGGTGATCCCAAATAGTTTTATTGTAAATTATTAATCATTAGTCGTCAATCATTTTAATCATGCACAAATGACTTCTAAAGTACTCAATTTACACTTAGAATAAATAATACCTACTTGATACGTGAAACGTAAATAAAACTATTTGATTTGTTTTTATACATACATTTTAATAAATTGTATTGTTTAATAACACATTACAATAATTACGTAGAAAACAGAATTCCTCTCTAACGTAAAGCACGCCATCCTTCTTGCATTAATTCCCGTGCAAAGAAAATCTAAGTCATCTTCACGTTCATAAGTAATGCAATATTCATAAAAATCCTTTAGTTTTGTAATCATATTTTTGATTGTTGTGTCACACATTTGGCTAATTATTATCTGCAGAGGTTGTGAAATGATTAATTATGACGAATTTAATCGGAATCATACTCTATGCAGCGTGACGTCATTTTTGCGTCAACGGCATGAAAATTACGGGCCCTGCACATAACACTCACATACACTGCTGCTAGGCGGTAGGTAAAGTATAAGATCTGTAGCGATCCGGCCAGACCCTGCAAAAGGTCCTACCGCCATTAAGGGTCTCCCGAAACCTATCGACGCGGAATCGGCTTGAGCCGGTAAGAAAAAGTTTAATGTCCATGCAATAAGAGCGAAAACGACGTCGTTCCATTCGCAACGCCGAAGCGAGCCGAGCCGAGCTGATTGACGTTTGTTTCGCTCTTATTGCGTAGAGAGTTTTTTGATCAGCTAACGCCGATTCCACGTCGATAGGTGTGGGGACACCCTTAAACCACCACTTGGTGATGATGCAAGACTGTACTCACGGGCGCGTCTCACACCATGACGAAGGCCTCCTGCCCGCGGAACAGGAACGGGTGCTGGTCAATCATGGTCTGCACGATGTCCTCGAGGTACGGCCGCGTCATCTCGAAGCGGCCCATGTCCGAGAACTGGACCGGGAGCAGCGTCGGCCACCAGCATATGGCGAGGTTCTTGCTGTCCATGGAGTTTAGCTTCGAGTTGTCTGCCACCCTGGCGATCAGAACACATGTGTTAAAAAGATATAATGAAGGTGTGAAGCCAAATCCTCGCTAACAGTATTCGCAGCCTTACGGATCAACAGGCAAAGTAGTGTCTTATCTTATCTTATTGGTGGGGTCCTTTCAGATACACTTCGACCCTATGGGATCTTTTATGTAATTACACCTCTTTATATTTAGGCAAAGTCGTGTAGTAGCATTAATCGTTATAGCGGGAAGTTTTTGGAGTGGTAATCACGTTCAGCGCAATGTTGGCGAGGTTGTTCAGTTCACTTTGTAAAAACTTTAGTTCGAAGATCATATTCTCTTACAGAGTAATATAGTGCTAAATGCTTCTACTTATTTTATCGAATCACCGATCATTAGGCCCTCTCTAGTAGAGTGTCACAAGAGTGTACGACTAAGAAGTAGAAGAAGTGGAGTGTCTAGTGATTGTTCCGGGAGACATGGTTGTAAGTTGTGAGCGAGTTACCTGGCGAAGTGCGCGAGCAGGTAGTCGAGCGTGGCGCGCGCGACGCAGGTGAGGTTGGTGTTGAGCAGCGTGCGCAGCGACAGCAGCCGCCAGCTGCGGTCCTTCAGCTCCACGCCGCCCGCGATGCAGCCGCGCATCGCTGCACACACACCATTCCATAGTTGACCATCACACCCAATATACCACGAAGTTTAGCTTTCGAATTGAGACAGAGAGCTAACTAGACACCGACGGGACGGGCACGAAGCTCGACGTAAGGTCTCCCTCACGTCTAGCGTTTTTCGAACGCCACGCTCTGCGTGAAGGTGGCGTCGACGCTGCGCTGGCGTTAACGAGACGCTGACGTTCGAAAAACGCTAGCGCGGAGCCCTAAGCGTAGGGCGACGTTCACGCAGCCAGCATGGCGCTCCGGTTGCGTCGAGTCTGCGGCGCGCTTTGCTCGTCTCGTGCTGCCATTTTAACAGGGTTTTCCGAATGGGGCGCGGCGCGACCGCCCTTATACTTTATTTATTTATTTATTCAAACTTTTTTGCACAATACATAATGTAAAAAGTACAAATGGCGGACTTAATGCCCAAAGGAATTCTCTACCAGTCAACCACATGGTTAACAGAGAATACCTGGTGCAAGTAGAGATCTAAACGTTGAAAACTTAGTGAAATACCTACTTGATACCAACACGATGGAATACCTCCATGCTCGTCGTTTCGCCGGTTGTCTTATTTACGTTGAATTTGCATAATTAATCACTCACCAGCGATATCCTCCAACTCGTCCATACTAGCCTCGTCAAGTAGCGGCGGCAGTTTCTTCGAGAAGAAGTCTTTGAGCGCCGTCGCCACCGCGTTCACAGGAATGTCTAGAGATTCCAGGTCTACGTTGGGATCTGAAAATGATGAAATAAAATCATTGTTTTATTTTGTGATTTTTCTGTCAAAATGGTTCTGTATGATAGCATTGTAGCTCGTCTCATAAGGTTTTGGTAAAGTTATGTATTTATCTCGTTCGGTATTCGTCTGCAGTTTTTACCTTCATAATTTTCCCTAATCATCTACACTACACTATAAGTAGTAGTACTACACTCCGTTATCAAGCGGGCAGTTTGGTGGCTCCTACCATTAGTGATGTGCAATATCACTTTTTTATCGAGTTTTCAGATATGTATTTTTTTTATGAATATGTACCTCTCTATGTCCTAAAAAGCAATTAGGGGCCTCCGAAGAGAAAGTTATCTAAGCTTAAATAAATCATTATCTATAACCGAAATTGATAAGTTAATAAACGGAAAAGAATGCATCATAGACGGAGAAATAAACAAAAAACTTTCCAGTTCTTTAGAATCATGAAATTTTTGCCAGTTACAACGGTAGAAGTAGAGCGGTCATTTTCATACTTAAAATAGATTTTTTCAAGTAGAAAGAGTTTAGTCAATACACAACGAGACGACTGCAGAACATGACGATAAAAGAAAAATGCGAGACGCCAAGATAGTACAACGAAACTACGCTCAGAGATAGTTGCAAGGCTTGAAACAGATTTAGGGGCGGAAAATTGCTTAAGGCATCAAAGTTAATCAACAACAAGTTGCAGACGCCGGAAAGTAGGCCATAAATGGACAAGGAGCGTAGACTATACGAGTCCATCTACAGGCTTTTACGCTAAGGCAGACAAGGTATATTGTGTCCACATGGTATACCTTCATGGAACTTGATAAACAGCATGTCAACATGCGCCCGGTTGCCGGGCACTCGGTACAGGCCCTCGGAGGCGAGCCCCTCCCGCTCGATGAACTGTATGCACTTCTCGACGAACAGCGGGACTCCGTGAGGACCCTGTAACATTGAAGATGAGAATGGAAGAGGTATTCTGAAAGTTGTGCTGCGCGGATCTCTAGGGCTCCGTAAATTCTCATAAATAACTCGCGGATAGAGTGTTACCCGATTGCCGAAGGAGGGTAAATTATAAGCATATATAAATGTTTGCATGTATGTTTGTTCCTTTATGGCGCTGTAGAAAATAAACACTTAGTCCGATTTTGATTATTCTTATATCTAGTCTTAGTCTTATGGCCGTATTAATAAACTCGTCTTGACTGAGATGCGCATGTCGAGAGATGTCAAAGTTAACGTCAATCCATAGAAAACTGTCATTTTTGACGTGTCTTGTGAATGACATCTGAACCAAGATGAGTTTATTAATACGGCCCTTAATCTTGTAAGTGTCACTAAAAATATGTCAGTAATCAAAATTCAATATGGCGGCAACCAGAAGGCATATTGTAGAAAAAAAAATCGACTAATTATGACAAGTGGGGTATCATAGGTATTTAGAAATAATTCTTAGGTTTCTTTCATAATTTTTCCTTTTGAATGATTATTTAGGATTTGTAACAATTTCAAGTTGGTTAGCAATAGTCCTTTTTATTTAAAGCTTCGTTTTTGCTTTTTATTACTATTTAGAGTTATGGCACTTCCATGTTTGTCACCGCAGTAATCTTAATCTAGAATATGTTACTGTTAGAATGTGTCAGTTGCATGTTTAGACCGGTGCACCTGGCGTTCCATAGTCTCTGCCTACCCCATTGGGAGACAGGCGAGAAGGTATTTATATACATGTGTATGTATGTACTATGTTACTAACTGACCTGCGGTCCCCAGTTGGCTGCTGACGCGGTACTCGCAATTTGCGACGCGTTCTTTTTCGAATCTTTGCTCTTTGAAAATTCCTGTAAATCAAGTTGTTTTATTATTAAGGCAAATAAGAAAAAAAGGTAAATTTAAAGTGAAAGTGTTAAATTTTTAAATGCCGAATTGTCTTGTTTTGAAAGTGTGCGCACAAACCTATCTAGTTGTTAATATCAATACACAGCATTATATTATTATTAAGGATCGGCAACCGGTAGCATTTTATGTCACTTTAACGTCGAACGTAATGACTAATATGGATAAGTCTGTGTTGTTAAAAACTCTCTAAATTTAATTTGTTACAGTAAATTATCATATTTTTTCTGTTTGATATTGTCAATAGTTTCGTTTTAACATTGAGGATACATTTATATAAAGACCTTTACAGATGTGAGAGGTAGTTGTGAACCGATATTTCATCGTTTTGCACGAAATTTAAATAGAATCATATCCATGTTATACTTTCGTCCAAAAATTGGTACCGGTCGTCAATCATTATTTAATATGTGGTGGTGACCTTGTGCCGGCGGTCGTGCTTGCTGAAGGGGTGGTGGCGGCGGCGCGCGTCGGGCGCGGGCGCCTCCTGCGGCGCGGGGTACTCGCCCGCCAGCATCTGCACACAGCACACGCTCAACATCTAAAGCGGCAAGTACACTACGTCCTTCACCTAATGCGGTCACCGAACTTGTTTGTTCTCTGCCAATCAGTTAGAACGTTTGCACGGCATAAAACCATAATAAGTGTCAGTTTTTACTGAACAGTTTAAACTTTCAGCTTAACTGGGCGATGATATCCTTTCACTCAACTTTTGACAGTTTAAATTCGTTGAAAACTGATCGTAAATAGCCACTTTAAGGTCGATGACCCTTCAAACTGACGGAAGAATCATCTTTAGTGACATTTCTTTGTCATATGAAGTTGATTAGCCGAAAATTGCGTCTATCTAGAAAACATTAAGCGTTTTAGTTTAATTTTTCCCGAATAAAAAAAAACCAGAGTTGCATTGCTCCATCGCTACACAAACAAACACAATCTTGCATTTTTATATTAATAGTATTGTTTAATGTTTGCCTCTAATCACGCAAGAACGATCAGAACCACCACCTTAGTACATGAAACGCCAATAAAAAAAGATTAAGGTCCTGTTTCACAATCGACAAGTAAATTTATGAGCCAGTTAAAGTTAGCCCTCTCCTTGTCTATGTTCAAGTGTAAGAAAAGGAAAGGGCTAAATTTATGTGTCAGATATGCTTTTCTTGACGATTGTGAAACAGGCCCTTACATTTATAATTTATTTACCTCCTACCTTACCATATTCACATGAAAACTCAAACTGATCGCAGCACTGTTAATCAACTCGAAACAGTCGCATACGCACATTCTACACAACTAAACAGAATCATCGATATCCACACGCGGTCTGTTACAATCATGACAATCATGAGTCATTACCCGATGAAACCTAATGGTGATCCATATACATCAAGGACAGATGTCCTTATGTGCTACTATGTTAATTGTTTATTAGACACCGAGTATAACAATCGAGAATTTAATTAAACCAATCACGTTTTTTTAAACATACATACATAGATAAACGAATCGATCGATACGATTTTCTGGAGAATGAGCTTAAGGATCGATATCCGAATAGATCATAAACAATTTTGAATTTGGAAAGATTTAGATCGAAATGTAAGAGTGGCCAGGAACGTAAAAAAAGGAGGTTCTAACAACCTCGTTACAAACGACACTTCTATATCTATTCCCTATTGCTAAGTTAAATATGTTTTATGGGCCGAGATTCTAGGCTTAAAAACCATATCGTCTTTGACCTGCTATCGTATTGTCAACGTCTTGATAGCACTTTATTTACTTGACAGCAATGGCGGCCGAGTTAATAAAATACCATAACACGTCAAAGACAATCTGGTTTTTACCGCCTCGAATAGAGGCCATGGTTTAGTTTTCTAAATTATGTTATGTCATTGTGTCATGATTATTTATGAGTTTTATCAACATACTTGTAAACATCGCTCTTAAGTTATTTATGTATATTTAATGTTTCATCCCACGCTTTTCCATTATAATATTAGGTTCGTGAATAGTAGACAATACCTGATTACCAGACCCTTAACATTGCAGTTTTTAAATTGGCGAAATACAAAGTCATTAATTAAGAAACAGAAGATGACATTATTATTATTATTAGGGTTAATAATTTTTTTGTTGTAGCTCGTTGCAATGGTGATGTCTCCTGGTTCACTCTTTAAAACTATGATTTCAAAGGATATAACTCCACTAAAAATCAGTTTTATTAGCAATTACAAACCCTTTGCTAGAAGTATAAAATTATAACATTTTTTTTTAAGAAACTGTCACTGTTGTGTCCTGGCTTACGAGACAGAATAACAACAGCAAAAAGTTTCACCCATTGCCGCTATTAATGAACCGCTGACACACTCGTTAGTATTCATTGTTGCAGTTTTTTATTATTATTTTGCTTTTGTTATGTTTGTTTAAATTACTTGTAACACCTTCCGTATTTTCACCGAGTGGTGCCAACGGAAGATCAGCGATGGCTTCACAGACAGCATATGCTGAGTTGGGACCGTTTCGCAACAATTACCACTATCTGTCGTTTCTTTTCCTTATTTTTATGTTATATTTATGTGTGTAATTTTTCGAATCAAATCGGAGAAATACTGGAAAATTTTAATTACCCGAAACCGACGTGTGTGCATGACTCGATGTATGAATGTGGAAGTAGCGAAAGAGATTTGTCAAGATCGTAGCAGGTGGAAAGAAGTGGTCTCTGCCTACCCCTCTGGGAAACAGGCGTGATTTAATGTATGTATGTATATTTATGTGTGTTATTGTTGTGAGTAAATGTTTTTCTTTGTTTACCTTGTGCGTCGGCTCGTGGTGCGGCGGCGGCGGCAGCGGCCGGGGCCGGCGCGTCTCGCCGTCCGAGCTGCCCTCGCTCGACTCGCTCGCCGCTGCAACAAACATTAACAATGCACTTTACTGCATAAGGGCGAAATAGACTGGCAATAAAAATGCAGAAGTTCATTGCTGTATTACTTTAACTTTAGTTCTAGAGCAAAAAGCACAAATTTGCTGTCTCTTTCTAACTTTAAAGCTAGAATAAAACAGCAGTAAACTGCTGCAATTTTTATGGCTAGTGTACGCCGCGCTATGAAGGGGCTGCACATGATGCCAGCGTGAATCGTTTTTTTTATGGTTTGTAGGCACACGAGCACTCAGGCCTGATGGTAAATGGGATCTGAGACCCATAGGCATTTGAATTCTGAAGACTGCAATCCTAAGACGTCAAATGCGTTGCCAAACTTGAGAACTAAGATGGAATGCCTCTATGTTAGTAGTTTCATCGGTTGTCTTATCTCCAAATCGGAACACTACATTGCAAGCACTGCCGCTTGGCGGTGGGTTATTGAATAAGATGGTGGTTGCGATCGATATGGGTAAACTGCTAAACTAGTTGCTAAAAAAACGCTTAATTAAACTAAAAAATATTATTAAAATGTAACAATTAATTTAATACGACTTTGATTTCAGCGCTGAACGCTATACTTCTAAATGAATAAGTCCTGGGCCTCTATTCCCGGCGTTAAACTATCGCCTTTGACCTGTTATGGTATTGTTTTTAAATCGGCCTTGACAGTAATGTCAAGTAAATAGGAGCTAATAAAACGTTGAAAATACGATAACAGGTCAAAGACGATATGGTTTTTACCGCCTAGAATATCTGCCATGGCCCCATTTCTCAAAAAACTAGACTAATAATAACAGTTCACTCAATACAACTTTAAGTCTACTAGTGACATCTACCGCATGGACTAATATAATTTAATGGGCGGACGACGGATGCAAATTACGTCAAAATAATGTCGAACGATATCCGTAATATGGATATGACTACGACTGATTTTAATAAAAGAGAACATTACTGCAAAAAAGTTATAGAATTTTATTGTTGAAGTAAATAATCATATTTTTTCTTTATAATGTATTTTCAGTACATTCATTTTACGGTTCACTTTCGACTTATATAGCGAAAATGACCTCTTCACAACTACAGACGTAAGAGGGGCGTATTCGTAAAGTGATACTTCAGTACTTTCTTAATATACAAAATATGTACTGATTTATAACAAAAACTGCATATATTTTCACACATAAAGTACTCGAAATTTAATAAAAGTCTTATCCATGTTGTGCTTTCGTTACCATATTGCATCCGTCGTCCGCCCATTAAAATTAGTCTAATGAGTTTCGAGAAATGGGCCCCTGGAAAACCCATGAGCCTTGTATGTCTTTAGTTGTATACTGCTAGAGTATACAAATCGTGAGTTATGGCCAGCTGTGTTTTACCAGACTGTTTAGGCGTCGTAACAAAGGGACTATCAACTATTATTGTTTATTGCCGTCGACATTACTGTTAGTCACTTCCGGTTGATGCTGAGATAAGTTAAACAATAAAACATGAGTCAATCTCTATTTTGATTCGATTTTATTGAGCACGAAACCCTCACTGCGCGACTACGGTACTTTACTGGTGTTTGTTTTTATGGCAAGAAGAAGACAAACGAACACACTGACCACCTGATGATAAGTGAGATCTAGATCAGACATTTGCTTTCTCATGACTGCTATCTTGAGACCGCAAGACTTGAGGATTAAGATGTAATACGTCTATGCTAGTAATTTCTTGTCGGTAGGTTAAATGACAAGATGGTAGCGATCGGAAGGGACCCTGCACAGGGTCCTACCACCAGTTAACCTATAGCGGGAACCCCGCGGATAAGTAAACGGAGGAAGGACTTTCTCCTCCGGCCTTTCAGCACTGGGTGGGGTAGTATCCGCGGGAGTCTATATTCAATTTGGTAATAGGGGCATTGGTGTTTTTAGCCGGTGCGAGCCCGACAGTACCTGGGCTCTCCATTCCCAGGTCTCCGGAAGGGATTTTCACCTCCGCCCTTTATCTTTTTCTCAAAGTAATGAATTAAAAACAGTAAACAAAAGCAAGGACTTTTGTCTTTGGCCCTTCAGGCGATTACCAAAGATCATATAAAATTGCAACTCCGATTATTGGAACTCCGAAAATGTAGTTTTTATACCGATGGAACCGTAAACTTTATAGAAGTTCTGATATATTCAATGTTTAGATAAGACTAGGTTAGGTTAGGTTTGATTTATAAAAATCCTGAAAAAGTAACAGTTCAAAAAAAATACGTTATAAAAATAATTATATGAGCCAATATGGACCTCCTATAGCTCCACCTGCACCATATTCGACACGGAATAGAAAAAACAGTGGAAGTGGCATGAGCTTCGCTTAGTATCAGACCTGTCGTCGCCAATACTCAAACTATCATTAAAAAAACGCCACCATGGAAAATGTTTTTGGTGCGGCTATCATTTTTACATTCCGAAATAGCACAATAAGGCATGTTTTTGTATTTATTTCCTATTTTAGAAATAACTTAATATCGAAATATCGAAATAAGCGATCGCGGCAAAAGTATGGTAGGTTAAGCGGAACTCCGCATAACTATGCCACACGTTACACTTGACACTTGTACTGTTTTTTCTGTTCTGTGATATTCGAGCCCGTACCTTTGTCCTCGACGGTCCTGGCGCGGTAGCCGGTGGGCAGCTCGGGCGGGCCCACGAACATGCCCAGCTTGGGCACGCGCGGGCTCTGCACCGCCACCAGGTTGCCCAGGGACCTGCGTCAACAGAGGATGGAGAGGGTTTAAGGGAGCGATAACACCAGACCTTAACGGTGCGTAAATTACGGTCCGTCAATATTGACGCCAAGTAATAGGGAATATGCTCGGATTTATTAATTCGCATATCTCAACGAAATATGAAAATACCGTAAAAGAGATCACCAACAGTGAAATTAAAATTAAAATCGGCCAAGAAATACCGACATAGAGATCCGAATTGCACTGTGACGTAATTGTAACAGGTCGGCCATATAAACTCCACGTTGAATTCTGATTTGCTAGAAAGAGATAGGAACAAATCTTTGTTTTTTTATATATTGGTTATTTTTATAGTGATTCAAAAAATGTTTTTTCTCAACTGTTTGTTCCATGAATCAGCTTTTATTGAAGCTGTGAAAAAATCATGAATATTTCCTATTACTATGACCCATGCTTTTGTTAACGCAACGTCACCGTATTTTACGCGTCGGTGTGGCCGATCCTTTACCCTTCGTATGTCGGACGGGTTCGCACACTTGCATCCGTCGACCGTCGCAAAATGGCGCGTCAACCGTCAAGTGTAAATGTTATTACATTTCATTCAACGAATGGGTTATTGGTTCATTGGTTCAAAAAATGAAGACTCTTATTCACCTTGTTTTTAAGTTAAAAATCGAATAAAATGATGGTCATGTGTCATGTGATATTGGTCGTCTTAACTTCAGTTCTAGATCAAAAAGCACAATTCTGCTGTCTATTTCAAACTTAAAAGTTGGCGTAGTTCAACAGTCAACCCCTACATTTTTTATTGCTACTCTAAAACACGCTTTAAACTTCTAAAACTCCTCCTTGTTGTATAGGGGTTATAAACAAGCTGTAAGTGGAGCTCACCGCTTCTTGTAGTGCTTGGGTGCGTGGTGCGCGTTGTGGCGGCGCCGCGCGTGCAGCCGCGCCGCGCCGCCCGACGCCTCGCTGGAGCCCGAGCTGTCCGTCTCCGAGAAGGCTGCAACCATCATTACCATCATCATCATCGTCATCGTCATCTTCATCGTTATCGTCATCGCCATCGTCATCGTCATCGTCATCGTCATTGTCATTGTCATCGTCATCAACAACATCATCATCATCAACATCATCGTATCTACTGCAGTATCGCTTAACATATGAGTTTCCTACTTTGAATAACATTAGATTGACGCAGTTATCTAGCCAAAAATAATACCTATCTGCGAAAAAAATAGGTTTTTTGTACCGCTACAAAAACAGAAAAACCTGCACAAAGTTAGTATGGAAAGACGTTGCCCTACCCGTCGCCCTTAATTAACTAATCATTAAAATTATAAAAAAAGAGGAAATTTTACACATTTCCTTGAGATTTAACCATTACTTAGGATTTTTAACAACTGATAAACCAACAGGCCGTAAGACTACTCCGATTAAACTAGCTTGCTATTAAAAACTGCATCCGAATCGGTCTATCCGTTTGAACTTGCCACAGACAGATACACAGATACACACGATGGGAAAAACCCCGCCTCAGCAGTAACTTTATTTTGAAATGCTCACATAATGCGCTAAATCCTACATCTATTTTATCAAAATGTGTCTGTTGAATAACATTGTTTAAAAAAAAGTTTGTTGTCTTTTTTAATAAATAACAATCAAACATCATTGTAGTAATTAAGTAAAATAACTTACACGGCTGATGTAGAGGCGTCTTTTCGTGCCTCCTATGCCTTCTCAGTCTCATCATGGAAGGCGCTTCCATATATTCGTTAGTTTCCTTTATCTGAAACAAAATAAACTCTCGGTTGATCATCTACTTAGGAGTTTTTCCTTAGCTGCAAAACAAAGAATATCTGAAAACAATTACGAGAAATAGGCTTCCCAAACCAATCTCCTTATGATTTAAAAAATCATGTTACAATTAATGAATTATATGAAATGCTGTTTTCATGTGAAAATTATCTGTTTATGAATACACTATAATTCTTACTATTACATTAATATATTAATTGACAAAACTATTTCACATTCAAGTTATGTGATTGATAAATGTTTAAGATGTATCCCAATTTTTTATTGAAAAACGAGGATGCGAAAAAAACGTATGAAATCCCATGCCCGTCCACTGCGATGAATTTTCCTCTTTTTGGCAAACTGTAATGGTCTAAGATCCGAATAGGAGACGATTTGCACCGGGCTGCTTATTCGATCAAAAGTATTTTATATCAAATTTGATACGCTATATAATATGTGGCGAATAGGTTGGCTGAAAAATTTCAGTCCAGTCCATATATCATTAAAAAAATATTAAAAATGAACTTTTTTTTTAAATTGCAAATGCTTGTTTAATAGACAAATTACATACCTACCAATCGAAAGTATGAAACCTATAGAATATGCAAACGTTAGGTTTGGTGCAAATTATTAGTACCGACTTACCTGTTTATACCTGCCTATACCTGACGGGAAAAATATAGTCAACCTAACGTTTGCAAGTTCTATAGGCTTCATACTTTCGATTGGTATGTAATTTGTCTATTAAAGAAGCAATTGTTTTTTTTTGAAGCCAAAGTTAATTTTAATTTTTTTAATTAATTATATACTGGACTGAAATTTTTCAGCCAACCTATTCGCCACATATTATTTAGCGTATCAAATTTGATATAAAATACTTTTGATCGAATAAGCAGCCCGGAGCAAATCGTCTCCTATTCGGATCTCCTACTATAAGTTACCTGTGCATACTGCGCGTCTAGTTCAGTCTCCGAGCTCACGCCGGACGGGTGGTGGTGGTGCGCGCCGGGCGCCGCGCCCGCGTGGCCCCAGTTCGAGCGAGACGACTACGCAATACAACCACAGTTAACTAGGGACACTGTAGCTTTGAGTTGCTGTTGGTAGTTCACACAGAATAGAAAAAACTTGTCGCCAATACTAACACGCCACCATGGAAATTGTTTTTGGTGCGGCTATCGTGTTTACATCCCAAAATAGCAAAATAAAGCATGCTCCTGGATTTATTTCCTATTTTAGAAATATCGAAATAAGCGATCGCGGCAAATGTATGGTAGGTTATGCGGAACTCCGCATAACCGTGCCACACGTTACACGCCCACTTGACACTTCTACTGGTTTTTCTGTTCTGTGGTAGTTCAAGAGAGAATTCCTTCAAAGAATAAATAATGCTAGTAAGCCAAATTATGCACAAATGACTATGATAAAATATATGAGGACTAGAGAATATGTTAAGATTGCTTTTTGCAAAAATTTTAGGAAAGTATAAAAAATAAAATTGACGAATTATTATAATGTACAGTCAGCTGCAGAGAATTGTAACCACTTTGCTAGGAAACTTGTATGCAGGGGTGGTTACTTTTCTCTGCAGCTGACCGTACTAGCGGCCCGCCACAGGCTTCGCTCCACTGCAAATTTCTGACTTTCCCCGGTGGATTTTTCAATTATTTTCTTTCATACAAACCTTGTCCTGACAATGACGAACACAACAAAAAAGAAATCAGCCAAATCGGTTCAGGCGTTCTTAAGTTATAGCGTGACCAGGAACAGGGGTTTATTTTTATGTATATGGATTTAATAAATACCTTTCTTTCTCTAGGATGCGAGGGGCCGATGGTGATCTGCTGCAGAGCGTCGCTCACCATCGCATAATTATTCATGTCTAGTTTGCCAGGTTGCTGAAACAAATGAAAAAGATTAAACCACGATAGTGAACACATGTATTCCAAAGGCAATTTTTAAAACTGGTCAAAAGGCTATATATAATATAGTCGCCGTCAATAGGTCCAGAGGACAAAGTAAAGAAACCTTTTAGCCAACATTACTCCATGATTTTTTATGCCGGGGTAAGCACGAGGTGCGGGGGTGAGGTGCGAGGGTGAGGTACGAAAAAGCTCGACTAGGGACCGTTGTACTCTCGCCGCACCTCATTCATACCCCGGCTCTCAATTAAGTTCGCCCATAGTCAGTCAATATAGACAATTGCAGAGTTCAAACAAAACAAGAATATCATTACAGGTTTTTAAAGTACGATTACTATTCAAAGGATATAGGGTTTTATTTTACTCGGTAAAACCATATTGCTTATGAAATACTATAGTATTGTTAGCGTTTTGATAGCTCTTATTTATTTGACAGTAACGGCGGCCGAGTTGAAAACAATTCGCTCACAAGCCAAAAGCAATATGGTTTAACCGAGTAGAATAGAGCCCCTGCGACAGCATATCCTTCCGTTCCGTTCCTTTTCGTTGGCAATTAAGGTACGGGACCGAAAGTGGAGAAATGTGTTTGGATTCCATTGTCCATAAGTTGTATTGACGGCGACTTTAAGTTGTATATAGAGTGGAAAAAACGAACGCCTCATGGACGGAAACTACCTTAAGACTACGCCGAGCGCACAGTGGCGCCCTCATCACTATTATTGTGTTTTCTAATAAAATAAAGTATTTTCTTGAAATCGGACGGTGCATTTTTGTACTACAAATGAAAACACAACTTATAGGACATATCACATAGTTTAATAACAATTGACCTTTGAGTTATCAACTTAACGGAAAAAAGTGGCCACCTTTTCCCGTTAAGGTGACTACTCATACGGTAATTGTTATCAAAGTTTGTTACCTATCCCATAAATTGTGTTTTTACTTGCTTTACAAAAAAGCATCGTCCGATTTCAAGAAAATACTTTATTTTATTAGAAAACACAATAATAGTGATGAGGGCGCCACTGTGCGCTCGGCGTAGTCTTAAATATTGGAAATGGAAAATTCTACGCAAATCTACGCAATCCATAAATGCAAAATAAATTCTGCATTTATGGGTTTTTGTTTTTTTGTCTGCCTTAACCGGGAACCCAACTACGGTGGAATATGACAATAGTACATTGTGTATTAAGGGCGGTATGTAAGGAATTACGATCGAGGCTCTAGTAGAAGCCCGAAGTCGAAGACTGAGGGCTTTCTGAGTCGAGGTTCGTAATTCCCGTACCGCCCGTGAAACATACAATGTTTTTCATCACATTTGCGAGTAAATAAATATTCAGAACACTAACTTGTTTTCTTATATACCGCTCCTTAGACTTCTCCGGTAAAAGATTTTCATTAATTGTTTTTGCTGCGGGCGGTGTTGCATTTAAATCACACTCATCGGACGACGACGACGATGACATTTTTTATAACTTTTTTTACTTGTCTTCAAATACAAAATGTAAATAATTATGAATTATAGCTTAATACACAAGTCAGCACAACAATTATTACGAAATACGTGAACTTTTTTTTAAGCGGGTGGCGGACTTTTTGCCCGCACCACAGATTATACAAATGTTTCGTTCGGAAACGTTAAGGGCAAATACTTAGGTAGGTATACAGCCATAACGGAGTGTAAAAAAAAAGAAATAATTTCGAAGTTTTGATACAAAAAACTATTAAAATTGATTATTAAGAACATTAGTTGAGTATTTAAGTAACATGTAGCGAGATTGCAATGAAATTCCTGTTTAGATAACATTTTAATACAATTTTTCAATTGCGTGTAAACTCCTTGCTTGAACTTGCATGAGCTGTGTGATGTGCAATAAATTAAAAAAAAATTACTTACCGTCCTTGGGTTTCATGACAAAAAGAAAGCTCGAGGGTTTTATATGGGGCATTGCGGCCAAGTTAACCTGTATGTTTAGATACTGTTTACGTGCAAGTGTGATGAAAAAAACAATAGAGTCTTGTTTTATGATACAAATCGAAAGGGTCATTGATAGTGATCATTTATATCTATTACACTCACCTTTAAACTAAAAAAAAGACCGTAAAAAGAACACTGACTTTATTGTTTTAACATATTCGACCAGCTCTATTCCCTGTTAAGGCAGACGAATTTTCAAAAAACCCATAAATGCAGTTTTTTTTTTCGAAAATTGAAGTTAGTCTTCTTTTCGTACAATTTGCTATTTCCAATATTTAACGTAGTTGCCGTCCATTTGGCGTTCGTTTTTTCCTGCCTGTATAGTCGGTACCTTGAGCGTCTGCGAGTGGCGCACGCGCGGCGGCGGCGGGTGCGGGCGCGCGCGGCCCGTCGTGAAGGCGCGGTGCCCGTAGCTGGCCGGCTGCCACACGCCGCCACCATCTACCAACACACCACTAATGTTCTGAGGCTTCTACGCGAACAAGTTGCGTCGAAGTCAAGCGCGGACGCTAGGTTTGCCAACCATACTTTACAATAACGTATCCTACGCAATCTTTATACATTTGAATAAAAAAAAGTATCGAAAATATTTTATTTCTGACTTATAAATGCGTGGAATGGATCGAAATTTATGACCGGAACGCAGAATCAAGACTTCTGCGAAATTTCTGAACGTGCGTGAAGTTTCATTACAGTACGGTGAACTAAATGCACAAAAAAGTATGTTTTCATACAAATAAATATTTGTTTATTCGTCAGACAGGCATATACGTATTTTCCTAAAAAAAATTGGCAACCCTAGTGAACGCTGACGACGAACAATTTAGTACATTGACCTTTATTTTGGGCGCCGCCTTACTATAAAAGGTTTACAATCCATGGTGCCGGTGGTCTATGTAGCAATATTATTGTGCGTGCGAGTGACAGAGACAAGTAATGGTGAGTCAATGTACGAAATTCCTCGTGTTAAGTAATGGTCAATCAAAAAAAAATATTTAAAAACAAAAACATAATACTTTTCTTTCAAAAATTCGACCAGTTCCTGACAGGTTTTAAAAATAAATCACACTACAATACTTTTAACCCGTAACTACACTAGTCCAGCGACTTGACCAACGTAAGTTCGTTTTTGAAACTATTGATAAATCACTACATAGTATAAAACAAAGTCGCTGTCTGTCTGTCTGTCCCTATGTATGCTTAGATCTTTAAAACTACGCAACGGATTTTGATGCGGTTTTTATTAATAGATAGAGTGATTCAAGAGGAAGGTTTTTATGTACATTTGATTTTGGATTATGTACGGGTGTTACAGAAAACTCATAATTTACCGAAGCGAAGCGGGGGCGGGTCGCTAGTACGTTATAAACCCAATTATGTTATTTTATCAAGATGAGCTTTATTTACTTTATTTTTAAACAAAAGAATAAATAATCTTCTTAAATTACGGGTCAAAAGTATTTCCATACAAATACATAACTAAAACATAACAAATATTACAAAAAAAAACAGTTCCTCTAAAAAATACTGCGGCACATAATTTAAACAAAACTACTCCCTTACATTCAAAAAAATACAATGTACCTCACATATCATGCAGAACAAAAAAGTCTATAACACAAAATGTATCTACACACAACACTAAACCCTTCACTGAGTGTAATAAGTTCTGAAATCGTCATGCAATCACCTGACTCGTGGGTGCTGAGGGAATCCTCCGAACAGTTGAGGTCAGCTACACACATTACAATTGCTTATTATTACATTTTCAAATAATCGGTTACACATTACAGTCATAACTTTTTAAAGTATAGGTTTCCTACAGCGCCGATACCGCCTATACAGGGTGTAATCGTTAAGTGTGACCAGTGGCCGGTTTCACGAAGCTACAAGTTATAAATTACTAGCGGAACCCTCTTTCTAGCAGTACGAGTAAGAAAGAGACTTCCGCTTGTAATTTGTAACTTGTAGCTTGTAGCACAGATATACAAAAAAATAAAACTGATATCGAAAGTACGTTACCTAATCAGTAAAATGACAACAATGACTTTTTAAAAATCAAACGAGAAGTATCCAAAATTTTGACATTAAACACTCCCATACATTTAGTTACTAGCTGTCCGCGCCCGGCGCTGCTCGGGTGTAAATTTTTTTCATACTAACCTTATGAAATTGGCTTTCTAAATATATGTAAGTCTCTTAATGTATTTGTGTTAGCTGTGGGTTTTCCTTAATAAATAACTATTAACTATAACGCCGTAACAAGGTGAGTACTTACGCGACAAGTCCGCATGTATCCGGTGGTCGGGCGGCGCCGGCTCCGGCGGCGTGCTGGGCGGAGGGTACACGCTGAACCCTGCGGAACCACGTGCGTCACAAGAGGTTCCGCCATACTTGATACTATCTTATCTTATTGGTGGACACACACCCCCTTACTAATAAACGCTCAGTAACGGTGGTATAGCTATACAATGTTTTGTCCTTATCTCTCATTGTGACATTTGGATTTGACAGATAAGCACAAAACATTGTACAGCTATACCACCGTTACTAACGTTTATTAGTAAGGGTAAGTCAGTTAGTGACGATTATTCATTTAAATTTTGAAATAAGAACTAGTTAATCGAGTTTTAAGTGTCTCCGAGTCCGAGTACGGCGGTACGGTATCTTTTTTTGTGTAACTACTGGTCTTTTTTAAACTTAATCAATGTCTCCACCTCCTCCAGGAAGCGGATATATATAGTTAGTTGGAGAAATTTAAGAACAAAATACCATTATAAACAAATAAAACATAAGGGTGTTACCAGACCAATCGATCGATCGTCGAGCGATGGCAGAATGGATTAGTCAACGTCGATCGATAGTTCCTTCCTCAACATCAATTAAAGCTATCAGACCAGTCGATCAACGTCGACCGGCAATCGATCGATTGGTTAGTCGAACGATATCCGTCGATCGATAGTTCCTACCAGACCAATCGATCGACTTCGATCGACGTCAATCGATGCCGTCGATTGGCGATCGATCGATTGGTCTAGTAACACCCTTACGTTTTTTAATGTGGACGAGCACACAGACCACCTGCGCCTCTATTCAACACGGTTATAACCATATCGTCTTTGATCTGTTATTGTATTGTCAACGTTTTGATAGCTCTTATTTCCTTGACAGTAATGGCGGCTGACGTCAAAACAATACCGCTACAGGTCAAATACGATATGGTATTTACCGCCGGGAATAGAGGCCCGGGTCTGTGGACATTTGCATTCTCAAAACTAAAATGTACAGGATCAATTGGCATCGAAAAACAGTCGGGAAGAAGTTACCTTTCAAAAAGCCTCTATTGTTGGAGTTGTTAAGCGCCTCGCTGTACTCGGCGTCGATGTCTGCGCGCGCGTCCGACACCAGCAGGTCCAGTGAGTTGGTCAGCTTGTGCTCCAACCTGCAACAAACAGACATGTTTCTTGTCTTTGACCAGTGGCGGCGCAAGACTTAAACTTAATGTGGGCAAGGTACATTTCGCGAGGCCCTCTGATGGCGAAAAGCGAAACCTTGTGGCGTGTACTTTTGGATTTTTCATACTTTTTCAGTTATTTTCGGCTGTGAGGCGCGAGGCCCTTTGCACCGCGAGGCCGTGGACGGTAGCCCACACCGCCCACGCCTTACGCCGCCTCTGTCTTTGAAGCTGATTTCATCAATGTTATCAATTATACATTTGACAGTCTAGCTTGCTATGAGGGACACTACACTACACTACACAGAGGGACACCAGCAAAAAAAGCTTCAAACAACCTGTTTTTTAAAGGGGATTAAAAATAAACATCGACAGTCGTGTATGGAGTATTTCAATCAATATAAAACCAGATTTTAATATCTATTAAATTTGAGTTATTGTTCGCAGACTTGGGAATCAAAATTATGTCAATAGTTGTTATACGACTAGAGGGAGACCCGTATACAAGTCGACACACGTAAAAAGAGCCCCGAGCGACCTACCTGCGCAGTGAGCAAATTACGGACCAAATCGGTGGGGGCGACGACGGGGGGAGTGTAAACCGTTCCGGTTTGCTGCTACGCTATTGGTTTTTCAGTAGACAACATTATAATTAAATATCAAGAGACGATCTCACACAAATTGACCTAGTCCCAAACTAAGCTCTAGGTTTGTATGTACTATGGGTACAAGACAACGATATAAATACTTATATAGAGAAATAAATACTTAAATACATAGAAAAAATCCAAGACTCGGAAACAAATATTCGAGCTCATCACACAAATATCTGCCCTTACCGGGATTTGAACCCAGGACCGCTAGCTTCGTAGGCAGGGTCACTATCAACTAGGCTAGCGCGTCACATGCACAAACACATCCCCTCCAATAGCCGCTCGAAGCTCTTTTTACTTGTGTCGACCTGTAGACCCCTGTAGCCGAGTGGAAGTTGGCAGGTTTGATCACGGTTTTAGTTTTTTTTTTTTTCATGGCTTACGTTACAAGCATTCATTACAAGTTAACCCGCCAAACTGACAAGACAGTTTGTTAGCGAGATCGCGCTCACATTACATTTTCTGCTATACATGCACCTAAATTACAAATTAACTAAGTAAGTATACAGGTATACATTTTAATATTAAGTATTGAAAAGAGGAAGAAAGGATACTATTGGAAAGTTTACCTACGGCAACCCTTTCAAAAGCATACCTTTTAAGGTATTTTTCACTACGTTTCTGCAACTTTTTTATGTGCGCTTAACCAATCAACTTCATTATACAGGGTGTTCGGCAGAAGGTTGGACAAACTTCAGGGACTAACTCTGTAGGTCATACTCATCAACTTTTATTATGGGACCAACATCCAAATCGCGAAAAAAAAACAGCTGTTCCATACATTTCGGCTGTTTAGCTCTCAAAGTCTCCAACCTTCTACCGAACATTCTGTATATTTTAAGATAGATAGTAATGGTGGTAGGTATTGACCGCTGGTAGAGCGGCGGGCGCGGCGCGGGGCGCGCGGGCGCCACGTCGGGCAGGTTGTGCGGCTGCTCCATGCGGAACGCGCGCTCGATCTCGCCCTTCTTCTCCCACACCTCCTTGAAGAACGGGGTGTAGAACGCGGCTGGAAACAACAATACTAATTAACATACCGTCAATATTATACATAAATATCTACATTTTTTATTGTGAGGACCAAGAAGTTAGACCATAGTTAAGCGTAGTTAACCATACAAACGACGAAGTTGAAAAAAGTTTCATTGTGCGACGAAAAGCATCCCTACAATTGTATGGCTAATTTTCGTATCACAACGGAAAAGTTTTATAGAAAATTTAATTGAGTTAGTTAGCATGTCCAACTTTTTGGACCTTACCCTTATGTTTTGCAAAAAATATTTTGGTAAAATTTCACTAAGTACCTTTTTTTGTCAATGCAATCTTTGTAATAATTTTAGTATGCACATTATCATTTGGTAAAATTTTTACTCAGCAGAATTGCTACGCAAAATGACATTAAGGCATTTTGGTCTTTTATTCAAATGCTTTATTAAAGCAGAAAATCTTTAGACAATAAACATTTAGTCAAATATTTTTTTATGAACTTATGATAAAAAGTATTAAGTCAAAAATAGGATTAGGGAATAGCAGGTCAGTCGGAGCAGAATCGACTCGGATAAATTTGAGTTTATTTGAGTTAGAAGGCTAAGGCGGGAGCAAAGCATAGCGAAGGTCCCGCCTTAGCTGGAATCTGAATTTAGCAACCGGCTATGACCGCTGGCGGTTTGCTAGTGTATATTATAGTCCGTACACTTGTTCTCGGCGTTGGTGGTGTAGGTGGCGAAGTGCGCGGCGAGGCGGTCGGCCGTGGCGTTCCCGTCCGTGATGAGCGCGTGGCCCACGTCCGTGCCGAAGAACGCGCTCGCCGCGCCGCCGCCCTCCGTCACCGCCACCATCTGGATCGGCAGGTTCGGGATGTTCATCGAGAACGCGCTGCCCGACAACAAACATTCATTACAATCATACTAATACAAGGGAAATGTACATGTGTTAGTAGCATACATGACAAGCTATTATGTTGGTGCAAAACAGAGACTTTTGTTGCCGGCCGCACTTTTTTCAGCAGTCATCATATGCATGGGTCCATATTGGCTCATATAAAATTGGTCTTTAGATTTTTTATACAAATAACGATTTGTGTCTATACTCATCATTTCTTCGAAAAAATTTCCTCATACTTCATTTCTTCGAAAAATTTTGCTCATTCTTATCGCAACTTATAATGATTTTTTTTAAGAAACTGTTTCTTTTTGAGGATTGTTATAAATCTAACCTAACCTAACCTAATTTTATCTACACGTAAGATATTTAAGAAATTCTGAAAAGTGTACGGTTTCATGAATATTGGCGTTATAAGTTCAGATGATTATGAGTTCCGATCATTAGTATAAACATTTTTTTATGAAGATTATAAGGAGTGATCATTATGATGTAAAATGGTATGAGAAAAATTTTCGGAGTTTCAATAATCGGAGTTGCAATTTTATATGAACTTTGGCGCACCCCATATGCATAGTATAAACAGGGGCCTGTTATATAAAGCTACAAATTACAATTTACAGGTTAGAACTTTCCATTTGACACAACCTCGACCAATCGCGACCAGCCATTTGAGCAGTGTTGCCAGTTTAGACCTGTAAAATTGTAACTTGTAGCTTTATAAAACGTGCCCCAGTAGTTCGTCTTCAAACAAACGTCGTTCGGGATGTTCATCGACAGAGCCCGGAATGTTCGCGGCAAAGCAAAAGACTGTCGCAATCTAGCTAGTGTCGCTGACGTTGCCACCTTCAAATTCCAACATCAGATTATCTCTTACTGCCGCACTCAGAGACGTCAATTAAAATTAATGCTTGTTTAGTGACGTGTTTTCTGATTTTATTGCTATAGCAAAGAAAGTGACAACAGCTACTTTAATCAAGCAAAATTAAATTTAATTGACGTGTCTAAGTACGGCAGTTAGACACCATAATATCGCTTTATGTAATCCAAATTACAGCCCATTTGAATAGTGCGACCTAGTTCAAAAGAGATGCAGGATTAACTTGACAAAAAATTATAAAAGTGTAACAGATTTACGGTATCCATGTTTCTAATTAACCCAATTTCAAGACCCTATTAAAAGTATAATTAGAAAACTTATGAAGCTGATGATTAAAGACAAATAAGACACTTACCTTAACGTCGCTAAACTAGCTTTTCTCTTAGCCGAATAGATGAGAATAAATCCATGTATCAGCTCGTCTCTGAACTGCGTCACTCCGTGAAAACTCGAGATGATCACCTGCAAAAATGAAAATAATAACTTGGCACAGTGGTCGTACTTTTTGGGTACGAAACCATAAGTAGTTGAGATGTTTCACGCTATTAACAAAGTACTTATTCTGTACAACTGTCAAAATCCAAAAGTGCTTTAGATCAACCACAAAATGAACTTCCAAAATTAACAAGACACATTTGTATTTTAAAATATGTTGTAGTTGTCATGAAAATATAGGTTTGTACGTTTCGGTTTTTTTTATTTCTTTCCTTCCATAACAATGGGGGTAAATTAAAGGGGAGAGAAAAGTTATAGCATTTTGTATGATTTTTTTATCTTCACAATCCTCTTAATAGGTTGCTACCAATATTTACCTCGACCTTCCTCTTGGAGTCCCCTAGGAAGGTCTCGATGACGATGGACCGGTCGCCGGTGAGGAAGCACGACTTGTGGAGCAGCAGCGGGCTCAGCACGCGCTCGGGGGAGTACGGGTCGTCGCAGAACATGCACACCATAATCCTGGAACAAGAGATGGTAAACATGTGGTAAGTCTAGTTGGGAAGTAGCCTACGAAGCTAGCTGTCCCGAGTTTCAATTAACAAATGAACGGATGAATGAAGGAATGAGTGTATAGATGAATGAATTAACGGATGAATGAATGAAAGGATGTATGAATGGATCAATGAATGAATGAATGAGTAAATGATTGAATGCATGAATGAATGAATGAATGAATGGACAGATGGATGAATGGATGGATGAATGATTGGATGGATGAATGAATTATTTAGTCCCGGTAAGAGGGAAATATTTGTGTGATGAACGCGAGATCTTAAGTATTGCCTGTTTTTATGCATATAAGTACAAGCTGTTGCTTGTTACCAGCCCGCATAGAAGTCATTCGACGCTATTCTCTAGTTAATGTGCTGAGAAGGTGTAACAAGCAATCAAACAGATTTACTTTCGCATTTATATTATTTGTATAGATTTATTAATGTAACTTTTCGTAACGTACTTAAGCTATAAAAAGTCTACGATAACGAGTCGACATCCTAAGGATCTAGGCCAACGACGTCAGTGTGGGTAGTTCTCATTTCTTCCATAGAACAATGATTTTTAGCTGAACTTCAATGAACGGTGCTCAATCCAGATCATAGCTTAATCCAGAAACCGTAATCCGTTAGTCAGAATTTATGACTCAAAAACATCCATCAGTATCACTGACCGTATATCGGAGTCGAAGCACACGATGAGGTCCCTGTAGAGGTGCGCGTAGCTCGCCTTCTCTCTGTTGGCGCGCGCCAGCTCTTGGACAGCGTCCGACGTCAGCGCTTCAGTGCCGAGCTCGTTCACTGACGCTTCCATATACGAACAATGGAGGCTGGAAACAAATGAACATTGTCGTTATGGTAAAAATTTGGTCCTTATGACGAAAGGTTTGAAAGCTAAGATGATAATTAAAAAGGCACGTAAGGAAAAAAACACGCTACACCAAACACATACATGACGTTAAAGACTAAAAAATCACTTATTTATTTATTATTACATCATTATTCAATCTATCATCAAAACTAACCGTAAAATAATTTTTAGGCATGAAGAACCGAAAAACATTTACCTCAATATACAGTGTGTGGCCTAAAATAGGGGATAATATTGAAAACGGTGGCTCTATAGATCACTAGTAATTGAATCATTATATAAATAATTAAAACCAAAACTTTACTTTTTGTTTTTTTCTAACAAACTTGATCGTAAATTCAATGTAATGCAAACAATACAACAGTTCCGCTCAACTCAATGCATCGTACTTATTCGGAGCTACTCGGAACGTCTCTTTGACAATGCCCCTATACCACGACATTGGCAACGTTAGCGATACTATCGTTTTGCAATAACACACTGATTATGAATCGTAACTTTAAGTTCTTATTGTGTGTAATGTACGGGTTTTGGTTAACTGGGATCTTTTCAGAAAAAATACTGATACTCTAGAGAGTCTCCGATTTCAATATTATCCCCTATTCTAGGCCACACACTGTATGATCCCAACAAAACTTACTTTTCAGCAAGATTCTGCCCTTCCTCCTGCAGCCTTATCAATTCCTTTTTGTCCATGCCTTCATCTTGAACGAACATCACAACCAGCGGCAAACCCTGCAATAAACAATTCATTTGATTTAAACAAATATTAATTTAGTTCAGTCTGCGGAGTTTTAAAAAGATCGCTACGTGGACAATAGACGAGTATAGTCGAAGACATAAATAAATACAGGTTCGCAAGACGTTAACTATATTTACACGATCCTATGTCACTGATGCGATAGCCGTAAGAGAGCTGCGACACAGGCGTTGACGGTGCGCTGCGTTGTCGCCGCTGCGTTATCTATATATATAAAAGGCTAAACTGACTGACTGACATATCAACGCACAGCCGAAACTACTGTACCTAGAAACTTGAAATTTGGTACAGGGGTTCCTTTCATGATGCACTAAGAAAGGATTTTCCGAAAATCGACCCCCAACGGGAAGAAATGGGGGGGGAGTAGCGGGAAACTAATTCTACGCGTACGAAGTCGCGGGCGCCCTCTAGTCTATATATATAAAAGGTAAAACTGACTGACTGACATATCAACGCACAGCCGAAACTACTGTACCTAGAAACTTGAAATTTGGTACATGGGTTCCTTTCATGATGTAAGTGAGCACTAAGAAAGGATTTTCCGAAAATCGACCCCCAACGGGAAGAAAGGGGGGGGAGTAGCGGGAAACTAATTCTACGCGTACGAAGTCGCGGGCGTCCTCTAGTTCTACATATAAATTAGAACGACATGCCACACGATGCGTTTAAATACGTGCAACACTCGTTTAAAGACATTAGTACTAAAGAACTGCCTCTCAGTTCCACTAAACAGCTACAAAAAAAACAAACAGATTCTCAAAAAATACTCGGTACGAAATATGAAGTTATTATTTATTAATTTACCTGGAACGGCAACTTGTCTTCTTGTTCAAGACTAGAAAGGAGCGTTTTCTCAGCACAGCCGCGGATGTACTCAAACGACTCCTGGTCTTGGTACACGCAGAAGTAACCTGGCGAGACACACATTAAGATTACACTGAGATTGCCAAAAGTAATGTACTATAATTGTAGCAGTACTAAATCATTTTTACATTCTGTATTTATGTATAAACGTATTTGATTTTGTCATAGCGCAATATGTGAATAAAGGTTTTTAGCTATCTTTCTATATCCTGGGACCCTAATAATACGCGTTTATCCCGTGACAAAGTTTGGATAAGGCAACCGTCACTTTCTGACACGTAATATAAGTACGAGAGTGACGGATGCTTTATCCACATTTGACGCGCGATATAGACGCAGCCATACTAGGCCCGGCCCAAATGATTGACAAACCTATTTGAACCTAGTTTGGAACAGAATTCAAAATATGGAAGAGGTATTTTTAATTGTAGGTAAGTATTTTTATGTCTCACCGTTGGGCGTGAAGTCATCTATGTTGGTGGTCTCAGCGCTGAAGTCATCTGTGCGCACGCGCTGCTCGACCCTCCACAGCGTGCCTTGAACGGACACGCGGCGTTCCGAGTCGCAGCCGGCTAGTAGGCGCTTGCCAAATTCCCCGGCCACTCCTTCCACCTGCGAATGATGTTACTATGTTAAGACTTAAATGGGTGGAACTTACACTGCCCTGTTAATCCAAATGAACGCATATCAAATAAAACGTCTGTAGCAATCGCAACCTTATTACTAGCAGGAGAATATTGAATCTGCTTTGGCTATTAAATTTGAGATACTGCTTTTTGGCTTAGTAGGGTAAAAAAAAAAAGATAAAAGATGTTTATTCAGTAAGTAGGCCGCACGGGCACTTTTACACGTCAAAAATCTACCAGCGCTTCGCTCGTAGTATAGGACCATAAAAGAACCCTGAATAACCTAGACAAAAGTAGACTAATATGATCTAGGAGCCATAATAGACCTTTAACCTGTGGGACTTACGACACATGTGATGCTAAGACAATTTTTAGTGTTATAATATCTATTTGTCGTGACTACTAAAAATGCCACTTCGAAATCATAACACTTTACAGATGTAGTGAATAATCCTTTCCCGTCGTTTTTTGTCGGATAACTTCATTATTTACCTTGCTTTCTCAGTTAGCTTATTGATGGGTCCTGAAGCTAATTGAGAAAGCAAGATAAATACAAACTTATCCTACAAAAACGGTGGGAAAGGATTATTCACATCTTTAGTTAATTACAACCGCACAATCATTAGAATGTGCAGCGAGCAGAAAGTTCTTACTCATCATGCATAATAGAACATGGCGTTGACCACGTCATGAGCCAATATAAATGTTCAGCTTACTTAGAACCTTGTCATTGTAATCATCAATATCATCCATCATAAAGTTTAGTACATCAATGCAACTTAACATTTTCGTTGGCTTACCGTACATAACAAATGAATTTAAAATACATTTATAAAAAATACATTGATAAAAGCATTAAAATAAATTCACGGACACAGTAAAGTTTATATTATAATATGTATATTGTATATGTCACACAAAATACATATGGACTCAAACAATATATATATAAACTCACGCCAAGTATAATGATGTTGATCTGATTGGTGTCGGCCGTGAGCGCCCAGGGCGCGGCGGGCGGGCCCGCGAGGCACTGCGACTCCCCCGTCGACGTCAGTGACCTGCAGACAAATACCAAATTTAATCAGCGAGCTTGTCGCTGGTGTGTCGCCAGACTAGCAAAGTTGAACTCTGAAGTATCTGTACATTTAGGACCTTGTTAAAGTAACGTATTAAAGTGAGTGGTTTGGCTTAGGTTTAGCTGCGACAAGGTAGTATAAGGTGCAGACTTCTGGGATCAACCGTATGAAGCTTACGTCGGACCGCCATTGTAAAGCAAGATGACTGGTTTGGATGTCAAAGAGCTTCTCCGACTGTTAGTTGTCTCTAAATTAACATAATCTCCCTTTTTAAGTAAATAGGGTGGTGAGGTGCCTTCCGGGTCATGGCTGTTCGTATGACTGAATGTCCAAAGGGTTCGAATGTATAGGTGTCAAAATGTACAAAGTTTATTGGTTAAAATGTTGCGGTGACAAAATGACAAAAGTTCACGTTGTATTTACGTTACATCATGCTTGTGTCAGAATGTTACAATGTGTTTACGTCAAATTATGTCAGAGATAAAATATATAAATGTTACGACATTTTAATGACTAATCATGTAATTGACTAAATAACTTATTCTTATAATGGCAAAATCTATAATACCTTCTATAAAAACTCTTTTATAAAATCTATAATAATTGGGATATATTATAAATAATAAAGACCCCATTATTTTACTAAAATCGTAAAATATTGGTCAATTTAAGAAAACAATCATCCGATTGCCAATCTGTTTTGAACATTTCAATATAGGCATATTATCACTGAGTCAAAACATCAAATTTGTCTAGGGTTACTGAGTATCCCAAGACTTTTTTGATGTGTGTATTTCACGGTTTGTATGATGCGAGAAAAAAATCGTTAAATGTAACAAAAACTGTCTTCACAAATGTGGAAGAGGTAGAGGCGTATACCTAATAAGTGACACTGGATGACAGCAGCAGAGGACCAATCGTTGTGGAAAACCTTGGGGAAGGCCTTTGTCCAGCAGTGTTCATCTTGCGGCTGATAATGATGATGATGATGAAATTTGAGTGGCGGTGGTGCATTTTAGTGTTCACCTAATTAAGTATTCTAAGATTCTAGTGTTGGTGGATGTTAGTGGTGGTGGTAGTTAGCACTCACCCGACGCGCGTGTTGAGGATGACGGGCAGCGCGGCGTCGAGGCAGTTGGGCCCGGCGGGGCAGTGCTCGCGCATGGGGCAGTGCACGAAGCCCAGGTGCTGGAACAGCATCAGCTTGCGGTCCTGCTCCATGCGGTCCAGCATCTTGTACCTGCGAGGGCGACAGTATGAGCGTCATTCGGGGTTCACTGGGCTCTCGTATCTCGCGATTGTTTACCAAGCTTACCTTCGAATCGCTAAAGTTAATTTCATTATTTATTGTACAGTCAAGGATTTTAATTGTTATGCCACTTTGGAACCCTGTCACAACGACAGCGTCAAACCACATGAAAGAAATTACGCCAAAATTAATGATTAACGTTATGCGACAGGGTTCCATAGTGGCATAACAATTAAAGTCCTCGACTGTACCTGAGCGGACCAGGATCCTACCTAATCCTACCAGGTGATCTTAGTAGAGGTGAACAGCAATATACTTGCGACCTAACAACTTTGACTCAATATTCTAAGGTAAATCAAACAACAAAATTTGCCAATGACATGTGAATTTATTTTTACAAGAATAAAATTAATTCAGTATTTTGATTGACAATCATAAAAAGAAAATGTTCTCTAGTTTGAGTTATCTTTGACGTTATTGTAGCTCTTTCAAGTGAATAAGAACTATACCATCAACAAAATGATTAAGATTAGGAATGAAGACGAGCTAAAAAAAAAATTTAAAGGCGACCCAAATATAAAAAGAGATTTATCAATAAAATCGTAACAAGGTAATGACAACCACTTGAGATAAAATCAAAACAGCATAGCAATAAATACAAAGTGCCTTATCAATGTATTTACCTGAAATCATCTTGTAGCACGTCTGTTATCTCCTTGATATCCTCTTGAGTGATGGTTCCGGTCGGTGAAATGCTCTTGAAGTGGTAGAAAAGATCTGCGTTTTCTAATAGCAGCTCCTGTAAACAAAATATTGATTTATTCTTCGGTAGCTAAGGGAATGAAAGAATTATTAATTAACTTCTCCTGCAATTTCACCTTGGTGCTATCTTATAAGTAGCATAGACATAGCGAAAGCCTTTGATAATATAACATAGGGGACTTCTGTCTAAACTTAACATCATACGGGTTTTACGAGTTAATTATGTACGTGGGTCGACTCTAGCTTTCTTTTTGGAAGTAACATTAATTAGTATTTTAAGTCGTGGTTGAAGAATCATGCTCTGAACTAAAGCCCTGAGGGATGCATGTTGCGCCCCACTCTGTTCTTAATACATATTAAAGACACGTTGCAAAAGAACAAAATTCTGCTCGATTGCCACTGGACGGACGCTAGGTCCCGCACTGACCTGCAGGTTGTGCTTGGCGCGCGCCTGGATCTGGCGTTGGTGCTGGTCGTAGACGCGCTGCTGCTGCTCCTCGCTGAGCGCCTCGTAGCACTCGCGGCCCATCAACAGCACCCGCACTTCGGACAGCTGCTTGCCAGGGGTCACGTAGCCGGTTTCTTCTAGGAGTCTCTTGAATTGCTGGCACCATCTGTGGTGAGAAACGGATTTGTTTGGCGATTTCCCTCTCAGCCGAGGATCGCAACACATGTATTATTTTGCCGTGTGCTTTCATCAGACTAAACTTATTAAATGCAAAAGTTAAAGAGTGTGTGAGTAATTATGTTTGTTTGTTACTCATTCACTTAAAGAATCGTTAACGCGGACTAAGTCGAGCGCATAAGCTAGCATAATATATGCTAAGTGGGAAGTGGGGTCGCACATCATTACTAATGAGCAATAATCCTTTTAGGAAAAGTAGATTTTCAAGGAAATATAGTTATTGCCGATTTTTAGGTAACTAAGCGAATTAACTGTAAAATAGCTTTCTAAAAGTAACTCACTCGTAATTCCTCTGTTCCTCCTGGGCCTCGTGCAAGAACGTTTTGAAGACGGCAGCCGCTTCATTCGTCTCCAGAATCTCGTATGGGATCTTTTGGGATTGGCCCAACGTCTGCAAGGATGAAAACTTAATTTATTAAAATAAGCACAATAATAAACTACATGGTGTTTAACTAAAGGATCTCATATACAGTATCAGTATCAATAAAATCCAAGATGCATCCGAGATGACAGTTTTTAATGATCCTTTTAGCATCTATCTATCTTCGTATAAAAACGGTAATCTTACTCAATACGACCCTTAGGGCCTGTTGTTTGATCAGTAGTTAAAATAACTAATGGTTAAAAATGGTTACTAATAGTTAAATTCTCAAGGAAATGTGTCAAATTTTCGATTCCTTTTTCGAATTTTAACAATTAGTTGAGTTAACTACTGATCAAACAACAGGCCCTAACTCGTATTTTAGTAGGAAGATATTTTTGTAGTTGGTCAAAAGTACTTTAGGTGTATATTTGTGTGCCTTTATTGTACCCATATGTCAATTTAACTTTATTGGTACCTCTAAAGGGTTAAATATTTGTCAAAGCCCGAGCAAGGGCGAGGGTGATCTGAATTCTGACGTAGCGACAGATGGGAGAGGCTTATATCTAGCAGTAGATGGAGAGTAGGATGGATGGATGGATGGAGTGTGGTTAAGTTCGACCCTGAGTGGTGTCAATTCCTCGCTGTATACACTGGTGGTCACCTGGTAGCGCGCGCGCTCCCCCACCGGCAGCGTGTCAGCGTGCGCCAGCTCGTCGGAGCCCGAGCCGGAGCCCGAGGAGGTGCACCGGGCTCCGCTGAAGTACACGGAGAAGTCGCGGTGCGAGCGCAGTTGGCGTACCACCATGGGCCAGTCGCTGCGTGGGGAAGAGATAAAATGTGTGCGTTAACAGAGTTCAAAATTCGTTAATTAAGTACGATAAAGACATAGCAGGAAGGGTTTCCAGACAAATTATATTTCGACTAGTTGAGCACTTCGAATAAATGAAAGTGGGCAGGTCGGGTGTTCAACCTAACACTCCTCCCGCTACGCTCGTCGTGGCACCTAACTTTAATGTGTATGCGAGATTAGTCTTGAATAAGTTTAACTTTGAAATGACAAGTTGGGTTATGGTCAAATGTACCAGTTCAAATGTTAGTAAAGTAAAGTATTTTTATTATATATAAAATGTATTTCCTTATTTCGCCTACTGATCGTTATGGACCGATGCATCAACTAAAAGTTCGGGAGGAGGTCTCTGCCCGGGGGCACTCAGTACTCACTTCTCGTTGAGCTCCTCCGTGGGCAGCTGCATGCGCGCAAGCACCTGCGGCAACTTGGCCAGCTGTTTGCGCAACTTTTTGGCCGATTTTTCTTCCTTTAGGCGGCGCACGTGCCTTCTGAATACCACCTGTCGGAGAAGTTGAATGAAACCATATGTATTTTTCGAAACAAGAATCAATCATGTGCATAAAGTCACCGATAGTTTCGGCGTGGACAGATTATTTCTTTAACGTGTTGAGAAGAGTAACTATGTAATATGTAGTTTAGCCACGAATTCATTTTCGCAAATCTCAAGGCTAATAAAAAGGACTTTAGCCAAACGCACTTTTAGTCAAATCAATGGGCTTCGCCTAAAACTATTCTAATTTTTTTAGGCGCAATTTATCCTAACCCACGACGAACTGGAAACTAACTTAAAAATGAGCAAATTGGAAGAAGCTTGGAGAAGAATATAGCCAGCAGTAGGCAATCAAATAAAATGCTGCAGAAGAAGAGAGATAGTTCGTGACATATGAAGTTTTCTCTTCAACGTACCTGAGTTCCATCATTCCCGAATTGTTGCACAAACTTAATCCACTCAGGATAATGGCATAGCCTCTTGCTGACAGCCGACCAGATTTCCCTGCAACAAACATCTCGTGTGAACACTTATACGGAAATACAAGTCTCCCAGAAAATATAATTTTAAAACCCTACAATAAAATGTTTAAAAAAAAATGACTTTCCATGCCATGTCACGATATTGACGAAATTTAAACGGGGCCAAACCTAAGATACAACGTACTTAAAAAAGAATACGAGTACGTAGTAAAAAAGAATTATCAAAATCGGTTGACAAATTGCGGAGAAATCGAGTACTCACAAAAAACATACCGAGAACCTGTTTTTTTGAGTCGGTTGAAAAGAGAAATCAAATCAGCACGGTTTTACAACTTAAAGATAAGTTTTCATGGATGTTCGACATTTTTATCAAGCTTATTCGAAACCCGAGTCTCTTGCTACGCTCACAATAATACAGAATAAGAAAACAGTTAAGAATTACTGTTTTCTGAATTCAACCAATCGCAACCAGCCTATTTATAATTTATCTTTCATAACATTTTAACCATTATTGCTAAGTACGAAACGTGTATTACTTGTGATCTTGCACGTGTATCCTGATGAGCTGGGTGAAGGCTTCCGTGACGAAGTCCAGGGTCTCCCTCCTTATCCGCAACGCCTCGGCGTAGTTAGCAACCTGCAGCAAATAATATGTTGTAAAAACTGTCAATGATTATCAATCGGGAACTCCATTTCGCTTGACCCTAGGCAAATTTATGTTTCAATCTAAAAATTAGCTCCGGAGCTAAGGAGCAAAGGACCTAAAGGTACTAAAAGAACAAACTAATTCCTTTAACTGAATGACTGAACGATACCGTTCTTAGTGGCCAGTCATTCAAAGGTGTTTTTTAAACTGACGACTCTGACCGTGACAGAACTATATTTCAGATGATTAAAAACAGACATATATGGCTGTATGGAATCTGATCCCTTTGCCTATCCGTGAAGGGATGAAAATTATTAAAAAATAAAACGACTTCTCATTGGCCAATTTAGTTTCATATGCACCACAAGTCGTGTTCTGATTGGTCGAATCAGTGATCAGCTACCGATGTGATTGCTCATGCTCAATGGAACAGGGCAACTATGTTTTAGTAACCCAGGATAAATTCATAGAAGGCCTGCTCATTCAATGTACAACTATTGGTTGTTTTGGGGGCCATGAACAGACCATCTTTCGCCACATTTCCGAGCAGGTGGCGTGAAAAGGTATATAGAAACCCACCTTAATTCTAGCCTTGCATTTATCCACCATCTGAGCCAGCAAGAAGAACGCCTGGTCCACATTGACATTATCATGACTCGAGGTCTCCACTATCGGTATGGATCCTTTGAACTCCTTCCTCTGCACCAGCCGTTCCGCCTCCCTGACTCCTTGCTCGCACGCTTCGTCATTCTTCGACGTGACTAGGACCACCGGCTTCTTTAGTTTTATTATGTTCTGAAGAATGGTTGCTAGGTTTTCGTTCTGTAAGAGGTGGTAAATAATTGAACCAGTGGCCAAAGCATTATAAAAAAAATAAAAGTGGATAGTTTTTATTTTATTTTTACCGACCTTAGAAGGAAAAATCTTTAGCATTTATTATTGGAACACAAACAGTCACCAACATTATCCTTGAAAACTTTTCAAATAAAATTTAAGATCAATTAACAGTTTTCACGATTAACATGGCAAACATTAACAATTCTCAAATGACACTACCATCGACCCCGGCAATGTTACATTGTAAACGCAGTATCCATTTCTACCTTGGGATTTAAATGATTTGTCGTCACGTTTGAAAGCTCTATAAACTTTGAACGTACGAATGTAGTCCACGTTACAGCGATTTCCATAAATCGGTTGTTCATACCACGGAATAGAAAAAACAGTGGAAGTGGCATAAGCTTCGCTTAGTATCAGACCTGTTGTCGCCAATACTCAAACTATCATAAAAACAACACGCCGCCATGGAAAACGTTTTTGGTGCGGCTATCATTTTTACACTCCAAAATAGCACAATAAGGCTTCTAGATTTATTTCCTATTTTAGAAATATCGAAATATTGAAATAAGCGATCGCGGCAAATGTATGGTAGGTTATGCGGAGCTCCGCATAACTATGCCACACGTTACACGCCCACTTGACACTTCTACTGTTTTTTCTGTTCTGTGGTTCATACACAGTTGCTTTATCTCAAGAATGCGAGTGGGCCATACTTGTGTGTAGATGCATGTACACGTTGGCTTTGAGTGCGTAGCTGTCGTCACAAAGCGTCACCGCAGTGTGCGTGCCTGTACGCGTTACGACTACAAGTATGGAACACCCGCATTCGTGAGATGTAACAAATGTACCTCGATTCCAGCTGTTCTGGACACGTACCTGCTTCTCCCAGCTCCTGCCAGGCACCAGGCTGACGTCGTACAGGCATAAGAACCCGTCCACGGACAGTCTCCCGTCGGGCAGCGTCCGCTGTTCATACTCCTTCTCTATGCCCAGCTGATTCTTGCAGACATACATCAGCTTCTCGGCTGATTGAAGTTTGGTGGCCACGCATCGTTTTGTGTACGGCTCGGTTTTGCCAACTGTTAACAAAAACAACATATTTACAAACGTTAGGCAGAATTTCGTTTACACATCGAAAAATACAAGTTAAATGTCTCAGCCACATTCTTTAAAGCAGGGTTCAATTATTCTAATATTGACCAGCTCTTAAAATAGATCAAAAAGTGCTTGTCATTTCAACCGCAACGCATTTAAAATATTGTGATTGTCCATGGGCTTCAAAGCCTCTACTCACTGGTTAAAACCATATTGCCTTTGACATGTTATCCTATTGTCAACGTTACAATAGCTTTTATGTACGTGCTGACAGTAATGGCAGCCGAGTTAAAAACAAATAAAATGTCAAAGGCAAATAACATGTCAAAGAAACACACTGCTTAATAGGCCTTCCCAAAATATCTTGCGGTTTTCTGCGGTCCTGGTAATCATCGGTTCACCTGGACTCCCGAAACAACAGCACCTTCCGTTACTTTCCCACGTCATTCATACCTTTGCATAGTATAAAACAGAGTTGCTTCCCGCCGTTTGTCCCTCTGTATGTACGCTTAGATCTTTCATACTACGCAACGGATTTTAATGCGGTTTTCGTCAAAAGATAAAATGAATCAAGAGGAAGGTTTTTATGCATACTAATAAATTCTGCATTATGTACGGGTGTTATAGAAAACTCACATAAACCGAAGCGAAGAGAGGGCGGATTGCTATAGTAAATAAACGTACCCTTAAAAGGCTGGAAGCACGCGTCATCCACGAACTCCGTCTGCTCGACGATCTCGAAGCGGAACTCCTGCTCCTCGTGTTCCTTCTGTGCGCTGCCCCAGTACAAGAAGTGGTCATTGTTTACCACGCGCCCGCTGAAGTCAGACTGTGGACATGAACAACATTTAGAATGATAATCCTTATAAGTAGTTTTACAAGAGATATGCTATCAAGTATAAAAAAGTGGGCAATCACACGCAGATTAACCTAGTCCCAAAGTAAGCTCTAGGCTTTTTCTATGGGTACTAGACAACGATAATCTTGCCAATATAGAAAAACACATACACCCAAGGGCAAAATGGATGAGTATGGAAATAAAGTTGTTTTTCTTAATATTTAATGTTTCCATTATTATTATTGTGTATTGGTAACGCAAAACTTACTAGGGCAGCCTCATAAGATTAAAACTACACCCAAAGTATGAAAAAAACTGAGTATATGTAAAAGAGTTAAAAAAAGTATAAATTTGGGAGAATTTACAAATCGACCTTTTTAATTGTCTTTCTACGAAATGTTGAATTTACAATTTTATTAAAGAGAATTTTAGTTATTTACTTTTAAGATTTTCTATTATCATTTTTACTCTTTTGTTTTCAAAACACTTTTTATCTTGAAAATCACAGTTTTTCATGGTCATATACGGTTGTTTCCATACTTTTGGCCTGGGTGTACTTTTAAAGACATTAAAAACATCCAAAACTAAGGAACAAATACTCGCGTTCATCACACAAACATCTGCCCTACAACACCTAACTACTAAGTAGGTATGTAACGAAAGATACATATATCACCTACAGGGCAAGACTAGATTCTATGGAAGTAAATAAATAATTCATAACCATAACTGTAGAGATCCGTCAAAATGTGTAGGGTTAACGTATAGGCGAGCTAATGATAAGTCTAGAAAATAATAGTTGTACAGTCGCCACCAAACAGGTTGGAGCTATAGGTGCTCAAAATTACCAGATCACGCTCAACGCTTTGAAAAAGATGTATATTCAGTAAGCAAGCAATTTTACACTTTTAAATCTACCAGCGTTTGCTAAGATAGCGCTGATAAAAAGAAGAGCCGCAAGAAACTCAACAGTTAATCATTATTTAAACATATTACTTATTAATTACAATCAAGTTAAAATCTTTTTGTGCATCTTACTCGTTGATATGGTTTAGATACATAATATACAGTACCGGCAAATAATATATCATCTTTGTACTTATATCTCATACGATTACCTACAAATGTGACTCACCAAAATTGACAACCAATCAAGAACTAGTTGACCAATTGTATTGCTATTATTCAATTCGTTAGCTGATTAAATAAGGTTCAAAATGGTATATAACAAAATGTTTGTACAACTAAACATTGTGCCTAAAAATTTACATGGATATTTTTAACTTATCTGTAAGGTAAATATAAACCTGGAGAAGCTCTCTAAACACAATCAAATTGGGCATACCACTTATAAATGACTTATAATAAGCAATAAAATGGCTAAATCAAATTCAATCTTAATCTGATCTAATTTAAATAAATGTTTCACTTCACTATATTATGCCCTTTGCCCAAAGGCCATAAGCATCTCTCACCATTAGATGTCATCTGTTACTTGAGAAGTGTTATTATCTAAGTGATGCTGATAAGGCGTTGATTGCTATCTAAATTGCCATTTACACACGGCTTTGAGAGTCCGACAAAAGTGCCTTGTCGTTTGATTATTCACTGCATCTGTAGGTACTTCATCGTCAAATACGTTATGGTTATGATGGTTTAAGGGGCTTGTAAACGGGCCATATTTTCACTGCAATGCAACTATTGGTGTCTTTCTTTAACATACGAGTAAGAGAGGGACACCAATAGTTGCCGGCCACATATTGCATATATATTGCACCTTTAAACAGACATACCGCCAAAGACAATGAACTGGTTGCTTTTTCAAACTTGTGTGTGAAAAATCGTCACTAAGGGCCTGTTGTTTGATCAGTAGTTAAACTAACTAATTGTTAAAAATCGTTAGTAATAGTTAAATTCTCAAGGAAATGTGTCAAATTTTCGATTCCTTTTTCGAATTTTAACAATTAGTTGAGTTAACTACTGATCAAACAACGGGCCCTAAAGAAGCAAGCGAGTCCCCTGATGGTACAGTCACGAGATTTAATTTGGTACCCACCTTAGGTCCAAAGTCAATTTGACATTCTACCACAATAAGGTTGAGATTCCTAAAAGTTACAAATGACTTGGCATCTCTAATGACATTGATGACTTCAAGCATATTTTTCTTGAAATGGGTCCCAAATTAACGCTCGTGACCGTATGTGATCATCGCGAGCGGCCTTTGAGAAAAGAGAAGGCTCGTTTTTGAAGACTCCCAAGTCGTATTGGTTCGGAAATACAGACGCCGAGAACTGATTCCACATAGATAAGATGCGTAGCAAGACGGCACTCGAAAAACGCACGGAAGTGGATTTCCAAATATCAAAATTTCGTGATGGAATTTTCACTTCTGGGCAGCATTTGGTTCAAACCTTGTCAATCTGCTTTGGCACCGCGACTGACGCGACTAACTAACCATGTCCATCTTAATTGAAGCATTACCTGACTCAGCACGGAGATGTGGTCCACGTTGTAGTCATCAGCGTGGGTGCGCACGAACCTGTTACACAGGCAGGACTTGCCGACCCCCAGCTGCCCCTTGTCTTTCTCAGTACCTGGGGAAAGGATGAGCATTTACAACCAACTACTTTTACCCCTTGGGAATAACTTGAGTAAAAACTTTTTTAAATTTAAGTTTTCTGTAGAGCTAGTTAAATAAGCTATTAATTTCAGTAACTTTTACGGCATGTCCAATACAATTTTTTTGTAAAAAAAATCGACAAAGTAGCATTAAATTTTAATTTATTTAAAACCCATTGTAAGGGCCTGTTTCACAATCGACAAGTAAATTTATGTGCCAGTTAAAGTTAGCTCTCTCCTTGTCTATGTTCAAGTATGAGAAAAGGAAAGGGCTCAATTTATGTGTCAGATATGCTTTACTTGATGATTATGAAACAGGCCCTTATTCTAAGACTAAGACTTAAGTAAGTTACATTGATATGCTTTCTTGGGATAAATTATTGTTTAAATATTGGTATATTCCAAGATTGATTAGATTATGCATAAACACACAAAATCAAGATCATCTATGACTAAACACATCAATACAATAGAATATGACCATAAATTATAATGACCAATATTACACCCCAGTTACTGTGAAAGAAACTCACTACTTCCTTTCCACACTTAATTCGTAAACAACAATAAAACAGGAAGTTGAGGTGTTGATAACAAATGGGACAACAATGCTTGTGCAACGGCCCATTCACAAGCTGTTACAGATTTGAACGTTTCCTTTTTGAAGTCTAAACAAGTTTCTTGCATTGATAATGCAGTCTGAATGCCTTTAGAAGAGTATGATAGACATTTAAGAATGTATATAACAGAATAACTTACGTTAGTATCACATATGATATTACAATATTAATTATAAAATATGATTAAAGATGAGTTGAACTTAAGTAACATTACGTTTTAAGCCATTTTCATTTTCAAGGAGGGTGATGTTTTTAACCCCTTATACAAAAAGAGAAGTTATAGATTTAACATATGTATCTATGTGTCTGTGTGTCTGTCTGTGGTATTGTAGCTCCCAAATGAGTCCTAGTGAAAAAGGGTATATCTCTCCTGAAGATCAAGTGAAAAAGGGTTTAATTCTAGTATACTCCTTTTATGTATACACCCTTTTCTAGTACGAGTTAAGTCTACTTATACCCTTTTTCACTAAGACCCCAGTGGATCAACTAATTTTGATTGTTTTTTTAATAGGGTGGTTCTTAGCTATGTTTTTGAGTAACAAAAAGGAGGTTCATTTTCATTGACACTTAACCCGCACAGTACCGCATCATATCTGTGCTGTAAGGGATAATGCACATACAAGTTTAAGGCACAAAGTAAAAGTCGGGATTGTAAGGCCTGGTTCCCACTATGCCGGATCCGGCAATTTTGCCGGATCCGGTAAGGGTAGGTAGTGGCTGTACAATTTATATGAAGCTGTTCACATTATGCCGTGTGAACAGCGTCATAAGCCACTAGCCTTACCGGCATCCGGCAAATTCGCCGGTCCGGCATAGTGGGAATGGGGCCTAAGTCCTCTGAATGTTAATGAATCCGAAAAAAACAGAATAGAAGTAAACTCTACTCTGAGGCGGCTTGCATACAGAACAGCATAATATAATGATACATCAAAGACAAACACTTTTTTGTCAACAACACATTTTTTACCAGCAACAATTTATCAAAATAACGTGTAAAACAAGATGTAATGTTTACCCCACTAGACCCACTTATCATATTTCCGTAGATATCCATGACATATATGTATGTTTACATAACAGTACTGTGATTCATAAATGTGAGAGGCAGGTAGTTCAAGGTTAGTAGATAACAGTATATTTTATCTTCCATTCATGTTATCCATAAGTTGTTGGAAAAGATTTGTACCTAACTAAACAAACTAAACTAAACTTTAGTTTTGCACAAAGAGTTCAAATGCAAAAGGCAGGTTTTATGTTCATCCATTTGTCGGATGGATGAATTACATCATTTTCACACTGCTGATATCCAATTAGTTTAAATATTATGATATTTGTTACAAATATTTACAAATGCTATATTTTTAACCGACTTCAAAAAAGGAGGAGGTTATACGTTCCACTGTATGTATTTTTTTTATTTTTTTTTTTTATGTTCACCGATTACTCCGTCAATTGTGGACCGATTTTAAAAATTCTTTTTTGGTTTGATAGAGTATACTTCCGAGGTGGTCCCATTGTCAGCAAATCTGAATCTGATGAAGGGATCAGTGAGGAATTGAGGGAACTCCTCAAATATTGTATGCAAACATATAGCGATTTAAGTATTTTTAGTAACAAGTGTAGCATTTGCATTCAGAAAGTGTCACTTGGTGAAGCGGAACTGATGATGAAGACCACAGATGGCCACCGGAACTCCTCAACGGTACCGATTTCAAGGGTGGCGATAAGATATCCCGATTAAGATAGTTGAGCGACTACAACGAAGCACATTTAATTGTTTTAAAATGACTATGATTTTCCCGCGGCGTTGCTTGCGGCGAGCTTGAAATGTCTTAAAGTTTCAAATATCAACTAAGAAGTGGGACTAAATAAGCTTATTATGATCACTAAAAAGTGTAAAATAAAATAAATGTTTTAAAAAACAAAAAAACCGCCTTCAAAAACGCAAAAAATAACTTCTAGTACTAGGTACTTAGTAGTAGGTACCTATCCTATCCTATCCAACTGAAGTCGGCTTTTTGTTGAAAATATTGTGGTCGCCGACTTCAGTTAGACTAACCTAATAGGATAGGTACCTACTACTAAGTACCTAGTACTAGAAGTTATTTTTTGCGTTTTTGAAGGCGGTTTTTTTGTTTTTATATGCTAGTAAACATCTTAGCCTATTTGTGCAAAATGTGGTTACAGAATTATAAACAAGTTTTTAAAGTTGTACATAATTCTGCAGCTCTGCCTACCCCACTCTGGCATTACAGGCGTGAAGGTATGTTAGTAGTTAGAATTGACCACAGGAATTTATTGAAAATAAATATCTGATACAAATCATGCGTATTATTTTATTTATTTGTTTTATTGATTATTATTTACGTGAAAGGAAGAGTGGGAGGGCTTTGCCTAGCAGTGAGACAAATAAATAATTATTATAATTATAATTATTATAATTTACTGAGAAACAAAATATTTTCAGTGTTTGTTACCCCTGCTCTGGACTAGTGATTGGAATGACATCATTAAATGTTTTTTGTAACCACATATATATTTTTCAAGTCTAGCACTAGCTCCGACGTAGAAATGACCATATGTGGCGTTTAAGCTCTTTAGCCATTAGCAGAAATTAGTTTATTTATTCTGTCAGTAAATAATAAAAAAAAGATTTTGAGACAATCCTTTATGCATGTTTTTTAAAACAACTTTCAACCTCGTTAGGCCCTCCATTCTTAAAACAGCCAGTTCTATGTCAGTGGGACTTTTAATCTACCATCAAGGCAATAAAGTTCAATTACGATTGTTCGAAAATGCCATTTTAAATTTATGAAGAAATACAGTTCACATCAACCTTTCGTATGCCTAGTGCCGTATCCGTTCCCAAGGGACTTAATCGGGTAATTTGAAATTGAAGTTTACTAGCTTCAAGATAGGGTTCATCATCAACATCATTATAGGGTTCTAATTTGCCTGTAAAAAAAACTAAAAAAAAAACAATCTTCCATTTATAGCATTCAGTTGCTCGAAATGTCAAATCACTTTCAAGCTAGGAGCAATTAAACTTGGTCACGTGACACCGATGACTTCATAGCCCGGCAGGCGGTACAAGTATGCGAGCCTCTCCGGCATACGAAACGTTAAAATGCCTTAGTAATGTCTGTAGTAATGTACATCCTATTGCACACTGGGGCTTATGAGATTAAAAAAGTCCTGTTTTCAGTTAATAGTACCTCAGAAACCTTGCATGAAGTTCGGGCCCAGAACCAACAGAGCTGAATGATGTCATTAAATAGGTTTTTGAATTTACTTTATGTTATTTTATGGGCACCAAGCTGAATTCCATTGCAGTTTTGTTTTTGTTTTGTAAAATGGAGTTTTACTGGGTAATAGGATGTATTTGCCTCTTTTTCCCTTACTACTAAAATATGGTTCTGCAATGGATTTCAGATGTACATAATTAAAATACTTATTTTATGACTAGAGGACGCACGCGACTTCGTACGCGTATAATTAGTTTCCCGCTACTCCCCCCCATCTCTTCCCGTTGGGGGTCGATTTTCGGAAAATCCTTTCTTAGTGCTCACTTACATCATGAAAGGAACCCATGTACCAAATTTCAAGTTTCTAGGTACAGTAGTTTCTGCTGTGCGTTGATATGTCAGTCAGTCAGTTTTGCCTTTTATATATATATATATATAGCCTTTTATATATATAGATATATAAGAAGACATATCATTCGGCTCTGTTGGTTCTCGGGCCAGTTTGACGCATAGTCCCATTATTGCACTTCTTTTAAATAAAATTAACATACAATTGTTAATTTGACTTCTGAATTTTGCTACTTGCTATATTCTAACTAATTTTATAGCAACATACCCAAAAATACAAGAAATAAAATTAATCATAATCTAACCTGTTTCTGGACCACTGCATATAGTATAAACCCTGGTTTATCTTTCTCTTACTCATCATAACTCAAGCAAGTCAAGCATCAAACTTGATTACAAATAAACTTATTCTTATTTTCTGCCGAAAGTCCACAATAACAAAATAAAATAATCAAATGGTTCCACTTACCAGAAAGTCCAACAACAGACACTGAGATTAACTTTCCACCAGTGTTATCAGACTTCTTTGCCATCTTACAGCTTTATCACTCGAAAATATAGAGGTAGCAATGATGAAAACAACTTGGAACACTCATCACAAAACTATTCATTGAAAATACTTCAAATTATTAATGGAAGGCTGCAAATATGTAAATAATGTATTATAAGGATTCTTTTAGTAATTACACACTCGTTGAAAAGAAGCAGTACTAACACGTAGTACAGGAACTAGAAATTGAATACTTTTTAGTGATCAGGCGAGAGTAAATTTAAACAAGAAATACCAAATTGCGTGAAAACGCTGTGCCGACTGAGCACCAGATGTGTCGAGTATCGTACACTCACGCCCTACTGTTTAACTGCGGATGCGCATTACGAAACTATTTAGATGTTAATTAAGCGGCGAGAATGACTATAACGACACAAAATACTCCATCAGTTGGAATGATAGAGCAGTAATTTATTGTGTTCGCCACAAACTCCTACACTGACAGATCCAATTAGAGCGACTATCACCAGCTAGATTAACTTATTTTACAGACAAACATTATTAACATTACACCTACATATTTCAAGTATTCATGTATGGTTACATTTGCATTTTATCACAAGAAAAATGAGATTGATTTAAAAGAAAAATGCTGCAGTTTCCGCGACAGACAGCTTTGCTTTGTACTGAAGTACAGCCAACATAATGAAATTTCAATATAAAAATCCATTGACAAACAGATGTTTTTCTTCGATAGCACATAGAGCATGAGAATGTTTATTTTTAATCACCGTTGTTAAATATAAAATTGCTTTGTTGATAAATAAAAACCTAAAACCAAATCATTTAATTTATAATAACCTAGTTTAGTTAATTCATTAAACAAGGTAGTTGAGATCACGCATGAGTCATGCAATTCTGTGAAATTGCATGACCGAGAGCATAAAGCTACATGACAGCCGCTTACGCTGTGTGCTCAGCTTACGGGCGAACGCAATGTAACGCGAACATAACAAGCAGCTCAGAGGCACTACTTTGAAATCCGTAATTCGAACTTCGTCTATTGTTATCCCTTTTGCTCTCGACGCGTCACTGATTCGCAAGAAAGTGACGGGGCGATCCGAAGTTCGAATTACTGATTTCAAAGTAGAGCCCCAGGATTACCGAGAACCACTAAATTTGAAACTTTTATGGCCGAACCCTATATTCAAACCGCGGATAGACAGGCTTACTTCTGGTTAAAATTTGACACATTTTGTATGGACAAATGTCAAATTTTAACCCGGGGTAAGCCTTATCTATCCGCGGATTGAATATAGGGTTTGGCCGTTAGTGCAGTTCGTGCAGTTAGTGCAGTTCGACCTTCGTTTTGTAAAGCCGCGTCCGCTGCACCATGTTTTAAATAAATGACTTGATTGATTGATTGCGATGCGAGTGCGTTAGGCAATAGGCCTGCTGGCTTAAGTTACTTATACAGTGCGTCCCTGGATAAAGTGCTCAAACGAATTTTCGATTTCGAATTTCACAGCAATCAATGTTTTTTTTAATGTTTTTTTACATTAAATTAATTGATTTCTAACCTGTATTTCAATTTTGATGCTTTGCAAGACAGTACTATATAATCCTTGACCCCGGATAAAGTGCTAAAATAATAGGGATGGTAGAGCAGCTAAAAAGCTATCGATTTAACCCCTATATGTTCAGCGATTTTTATTAGTTTCGTATATATTGATCATTTTAATCTGAATTTTTGTAATTTACCCTTAAGTCCATGTCACGAAAAATCATTAATTTTCATGTTTTATTTCATAAGTATTTCAGTTGTATCTTACATAATTAGGATCATTACTAATCACTGATCAGCGAAGTCTTTAAACCTATTTGGCCGTTTTTTTTTCAGTATTTTTTTAAGCAAACACTGGGACACCTAGTATGGAGAAACAAACTTTATGTGAGCGGGCTAGTTTTCCGCAGCTCGACGACTTAACGTATGCGCCTTTTGTACCTATTATTTACTTATGTAAGTATCTATCTGACTGTCTTCCAAAGAAACAAAATAAATTTCGGGTAATAAAACAATTAATTCTTTTTTTTTCAATTAAAATTTTTAGTTTCATGTTCACATTATCGCGAGTAAAGACGCCAACTAGTCCGATCGTTGCTTTTCATGCAAGATGTCGACTGAATTGAGCGGTGCAACGCGACGCCCTGGGATTTGAATCGGGCAGCAGTTGCGTTGCGTCGCGTCGCTTTAAGCTGTAGAAAAATCGCTTCGCTTCGCGTTCGTGTGTAATTCATCAATTCATCAATTCAGGGTACAGTACCTGGGTTAAACATTTACGCAAGTTAACTTGAAGTTGACCAATAAATTGCGACCAAAAAGAAAAAAAAGAACTTAAATTATTTTTATAACAGCACTTAATTTTTCAATAGGGTTAGTATCATCTCATCTAAAACGCAAGTCTTCGGTAGTAAGTGGTCTAGAACTAGAAAACAACTCGTGTAAACTTGTATTATCAAGTTGTTCAAATTTCAAATGGACTAATTGGGTTACCTTTGTATGGGCGAAATATGTTTGGCACAATGTATCGTTTCCCAACCGTTTTATTTGGCAACCCACTTTTTTTTTCTGTAACCGTAAATATTTCAGATACATTTTGCCAAAGATATTTCAGCCAAAATTCAGGATACCGGGCTAATTAGCAAGTAGTCTAAAACGCAACTAGTCTAAGCTGGTCTAAGTAGCATTCAGTCTAAATTAAACGCAAGAGGCGCGGTTCAAAACATAGGTTCGGTTCGTTAGGTAGCTTCAGATGCCCGAAGGGAAAACCACCCAGAAATAGGATCCCCGCACAGCGGGGCTCTGTCGTCTTATTATATAAGAGAGTAATTTTGAAAATACACAAGGCAGTTGCGACATTAGACCTCTTGCTACATAAGAACATCTGCGTCTTAGACTACTTGCTACTTAGACCGGCTGCGTTTTAGACCACTTGCTACTTAACCAGCTGCGTTTTAGAAGAGGTGATACTAACCCCGCGCTATTATATAACTGCGTCTCGTGTATCCCGATATCATATGTATTTAATCGGACAATGTGAAACCGCTGTAACTCAACTACGGGTCAAAATTTGCGAGACTAAAAGGGTCAACAATATTTGAGTTTGTTTGATCAGTCACTAACATGCAACCATCAAGCTACTTTGCATGACCAAGCCTCGTTAAATCATGATTCGCTTATGGCAACCCTGTCATAAATGACTTAAGTTTCATTAAAGTTGATTTCGTAGAGGGTTGCTTTTCTCTAATTCAATCTCATGAACACAAAAGTGAAAACTTATACAAGCACCTTAGCCTTAGTGACACGTTCAACGAATTGTATGTATGTATGTATGTATGTATGTATTTATGTATGTATGTATGTATACTCTTTATTGTACAAGAATGAAAAAAAACAAAGTTCAAAATTCTTGAAAAAAAAAACAAGTATCTTACATGTTTGTCTAGTTAAATCTACGCGAGACAAATAATATTTTTAATTATACTCGACTCGACACAGAGTGGGTTTAATTTAAACGCAACATGCGTAAAATGGAAATTTTGTGGTTTTGAGGTACATTTATATTTACTTGCAACACTTAGTTTGACAGCTCCACGGAAAACACAAGCGCATAAATGTCTCCCCGCGATATTTTCTTGAGAAATGACTTCTACAAATGATGGAAAAGACGTGAAAAGTAATCTAACAAGTCGCCCGAAAGACAAAACATATTACATTGAACTTTATAAGGTAAGTTTTATTCTTTTATTTCACTTAACCCGTGTGTAAAATGCGACGCCGTAAAGGTAAAGTTCACTTTACGGCCGCCATATTTGTCCACTTCCAACTCTTGTTTTCATAAATTTTGATGGATTACTCTCAATTTCTGATGAAATTGTAAGAAGATTGTTATGGTAATTATTTAATCGCCACTGTTGTGCTAATATATTCGTATCAACGTTAAGTCCTCAACTTGTATATTCGCTTTGGGAACTCCGATGGGGTCTTGATATTTCTCGTAATTATTAGGGTATAACATCGTATTTCTTATATTTTATCAGATATAATTGCTTTTTAATGAGTAAGCTTTGTGTTTTGGAACCTTAAAAGTAATGGCTTGTGAGTAATAATAGTGCGATTCATTTTTCATGACAGCCATATCTCTGTGGAGTAAAGTCACGTAGAGCATCTATTTACTTTGTCAATTGCGATGCAGCCGGCTTCGAAATGTTTTCCCTCTTGTTAGAAATGATGGCATTCTTATTTACAGCAAAATAACTTAATGAGTACATTTTCCAATTGTTTTTAACTCTTTTGGACACCATTAAAATAATTTGCATGTATATTTTAGATATAGAAATCTTCACAGACATGTGCACTTTTTAAAATCAAATTAATATTTAGTTTGTTTATAGTATATGCAAGATCAAAGATTTTTAAAAGTTCACATTTCTTTACCTAATCTATTGAAAAAGGTACATACAGCCACATATTATAAAAAAAATAAGAATGTATACATTTGGGAAACACAAAATTTTATCAAATTTCACTTTATCATTGTATCATTTCATCAAACACTGTTTTCTGCTGCAACAATGATGATTTCAGGATATCTTAAACATTAATTACGTAGGTAAGGATAGACTTGCGTGACTGCCAAATAAAAATTACTCGTGCGGTGAGAAATGTCTTGATAAAATATAAATTTTGCGTAATGATATCTTCTTTAAAAGGTGTTTTGATAAAGTAGTATGTACCCATATGGCATCACTACTATTAGTATTTGAAGGATATATGGAAAGAATGTCTACCTTAGTAACCCTACTAACTTTTGAGGGCATCTCTACTATCAGTATTTGAAGGATATATGGAAAGAATGTCTACCTTAGTAACCCTACTAACTTTTGAGGGCATCTCTACTATCAGTATTTGAAGGATATATGGAAAGAATGTCTACCTTAGTAACCCTTCTAACTTTTGAGGGCATCTCTACTATCAGTATTTGAAGGATATATGGAAAGAATGTCTACCTTAGTAACCCTACTAACTTTTGAGGGCATCACTACTATCAGTATTTGAAGGATATATGGAAAGAATGTCTACCTTAGTAACCCTACTAACTTTTGAGGGCATCTCTACTATCAGTATTTGAAGGATATATGGAAAGAATGTCTACCTTAGTAACCCTTCTAACTTTTGAGGGCATCTCTACTATCAGTATTTGAAGGATATATGGAAAGAATGTCTACCTTAGTAACCCTTCTAACTTTTGAGTACACGTTTTTTGAAAGTGAAAAAAAATATATATTAACATATGAACTCTACATTTTGAGATTGAAATCTTCTTTCTGTGTACCTTTTATTTCGTACTAGCATTTGCGTGCAAATCGGACCATGTTGAAGTCATTTATTGCTATTCCCTCTGAAAACCTCCAAATTTCCAGAGTAAAAAGTAGCATATTTGCTATTGAAGGATATAATAATTTATCTCTGTGCCAAATTTCATCCAGAGCTGTTGAGCTGTTCTGGTGTGATTGAGGAACTAACATACAAACTTTCAGAATTATAATATTAGTAAGATAAGATTAGTCACCTCACTACATTTATTACTAGCAGCTCTAAGAGCCTGTTGTGTGTATATCCCTTTGCATGTGTCACTTAAAGTTTTTATCAAAAACAATGAGAATAACCGCCTATGAAATATGGCAATTTGATGAAGATAAACACAGATTACAGGTGTGGGGACTATAAGACAATAAATTCAGTTATGACAACTTAGGTATTTTTATCTAAGCATGAAAATTGCTTATAACTCTGCAAAATTATGAGATTGATCATGTGATTATAAAATATTTCTTTAACAATCTCTTATTTCATAAATATGAATTGATTTTTTCAGTACTATTCTTGTGCATAATTATTAATTTTAAATCTTTTAAGCTTAAGCCTTCAAGAATTGAGTTTCGTAAGCTCGGCAGCAGCGACTCAAACCTTTTAATTTGAGGCTTAGAAGGTGGATTCTTAAAGGCTTCTATTCGGCAGCTGTGACTACTGTGCCTAGAGTCTTAAAGCTTACACTTTAAAACTCAAAATCACAACACTAGATACTAAAGAGATATACAGTTGAGTAGTATTCATATTATGAATAATTGGGAGTGGACAAAAATAAATAAAAACTGTAGAAAATGTATTATTATTTGTAGATAACAGAAAAATATGGAATTGGTGTGCTTGTGTGTAAAGTACTAACCAAGAGGGCACATTTTTTTTAAAAGTAAAATCCAACAAGTTTTTAAAAGAATTACAGATTCTACTTGTAATATACTATCAATAGTGAGGCGACATGTTGATATTCACTACATCTGTTATTATAACAATCGACTCCTTTGGTCTTGTTAGGTATATTGGTGGTTCCTTACATAATATCTTGCCTGAATTATTGTTGGGATAGGTTAGTTCAGTTAAAGCGTCCACCCGATCTTTTACAGCTTTCATTTTGTATCTTGGTACAGTTTAGCAATAATATATTTGGGTAAAAAACTTAATGCAGTATTGCAACCTTCCTGGTCACTAATGGTTATAATAATGTATGAATATTAAAATTAGACCTTCAAATTTACAGACCTCACATGTTAAACACCTGAAATATTATTTTTATACAAAACCTGGGGGCAACATCGTCCCCTGCGTTACCATTCAACACTACTGTATTAAATCAAATAATTTTATATGTTAGCCTATTTGTCTGATTTGAAAAACGTGTAAGCCACGTCGTTAGCAAATAATTAAAGATAAAGATAAAAGATAAAAGACATTTATTTAGTAAGTAGGCCGCACGGGCACTTTTACACGTCAGGAGTCTACCAGCGCTTCCCAAGAGGAGACCACTGCCGAGAAGAAACGCCGCAAGAAACTCAGCAGTCAGTCATTTTTTTAACCATATTTCTTATTACAATGATACAACTTAGTCTAGTATTATATAAAGCTATAAATATTAATTTAAATATAATATCAAATATCATGCGTAGTTCAGCAGGAAAACATGGCAAAAATATTAGGAGAGATATAGACGGAGAAAAAGGCAAAAACAAAAAAATAAATAATAAACAAAGTTTCGACATGTTTTCCTACATCAACAGTGTCCCCTAGACAAGATAAAGGTTTTACATTTGAACAAATTATTATTGACTAAGTTTCGAGTTTAGGCCATGCATTTTTGTCTGCTAGATAATCCTCGACCCTATAATACGCTTTAGACATTAACGACTTTTTCAAGTAATTTTTAAGTGCTGAAAAGGGTAACTTTAAAACTACGTCAGGTAATTTATTATAGAAATGAATGCATTGACCAACAAATGATTTATATACTTTACGGACACGGAATTTTCGAATAGCGATTTTATTTTTATTTCTAGTATTTAAATTATGTATATCAGAATTTTTGGTGAACAAATCTAAATTCTTAATAACATAAATAATATTCTCATAAATAAATTGAGACGCTACAGTTAAGATATTAATTTCTTTAAAAAGTTCTCTTAAGGAGTCACGTGAATTTAAGTTGTAAATAGAACGAATGGCCCTTTTTTGTATCACAAATATAGTTTGTATGTCAGCTGCCTTACCCCAAACCAGAATACCGTACGACATAACACTATGGAAATAAGTATAATAAACTAAGCGAGCTGTCTCAACATTAGTTAGTTGTCTAATTTTCCTAACGGCGTAAGCGGCCGAACTTAGTTTACCTGCCAGTACAGCTATATGGGGACTCCATTGCAATTTTTGATCTATTGTTATGCCTAGGAAAACTGCCTTATCTACCATTTGCAGACACTCGTCATTTAGAAAAATACTTGAATCTACCGATTTAACATTAGGCAAAGCGAACCTAACACATTTAGTTTTCTTAGCATTTAGTAGCAAATTGTTGGTAGTAAACCAATTAAGTACTTTATCTAGTGTGGCGTTTATCCTACTGTAGTCTACGGATTTTCTATCTACCTTGAAAATAAGTGAAGTATCATCAGCAAAAAGTACAATGTCACAAAGTTTATGTACTGTTGGTGGTAAGTCATTTATATAAACCAAAAATAAAAAAGGACCTAAAATAGAGCCTTGAGGCATTCCTATTTTTACTGTAGCTCCAACAGATTGCGTTTTGTTTACAACAACTGTTTGAGTTCTATCACTTAGATAAGAAGACATAAGATTTAAAGCTTTATTGGACAATCCATAATGTTCTAATTTTAAAATAATATATTATATAGTTTTTCTAAAAACATACCTTAAAAGTTGATTCACCCATTTATCTAACATTGCATTCAGTGGTAGAAGGACCTTGTGCTGGGTCTGTCCAGATCAGCATCTTGTACTGTAGCCTACCGCCAAGCAGCAGTTTTCATGTTGTGTTCTGGTATAGAGATAAGACAATCGGTGAAATTACCAGCATAGAGGCATTCCATCTTAGTTCCTAGGGTTGGTGAAGTAACTTTGTCACGTCCTAACATACATATTTACTTTCATATTTCTATCGGCGAGAACCTGTTATTGGCTTTCTGAATGTAGGGTCTCTAATGTCCTCTAATCTTCTAATCTTAGCTGTTGGTTTTCCTTATACATATAAATAATTAAAATAAGATTATGGATAGTACGGTCACTGACTTTAATTGACAAACCACTATAGAACCTTGTCGCATAAACACAATGATTAATTCCTACGAAATTCTATCTTGTCACTTGACGCTGTCAATATGGCAAGGTTCTATGGTGGCTCAACATTTAAAGTCCTTGATGGTACCTATATTGTGGAAGAGTACGCTAGGTTATTAATGTTATCATTTTGAATTGTAGTGACTAGTGAAATATATAACTTATACTCTGATTATTCTAAGATGATGCCTGTGACCACGGAATAGAAAAAAACAGTGGAAGTGGCATGAGCTTCGCTTAGTATCAGACCTGTTGTCGCCAATACTCAAACTATCATAAAAACAACACGCCACCATGGAAAATGTTTTTGGTGCGGCTATCGTTTTTACACTCCAAAATAGCGCAATAAGACGTGCTTCTGGATTTATTTCCTATTTTAGAAATATCGAAATAAGCGATCGCGGCAAGTATGGTAGGTTATGCGGAACTCCGCATAACTATGCCACACGTTACACGCCCACTTGACACTTCTACTGTTTTTTCTGTTCTGTGCCTGTGACAGCCGTATTTCGTAATTTCAATCACTTACTATACTCACAAGGGAAGTGTTTAAAAATAGGTGATTAATTATTTAAATTCCAGAACGGCGTCGCTAGGTTTGTACCGATGTACTATTACTTATTTAGCAACCATAGTATTGAGGGTTGACACTTTATTGCTAAATGTACTTGTGGATTGACACATTTTTGCGTAACAGCGTCCTTATGTAAAGTTAAAAAGATAAGTGTAATTAATAAGAGTTTATATGAGCTGCCACAGGCATCATATTAGAATAATCAGAGTATACATGTGCATAGTTAATAAGATTCTTATTAGAATCGTTTATGATATAATAATTATTTTGAAAAAGATTTTCTAGTCATTAAGAGATAAACGTTTACAATTTTGTTAGGTATCCATTAAAGTCGGTTGACAATTGGCAGAGAGATGGCGTACTTAGATATTAGATAAACACAAAAGTAAAAAAAATACGGACGAACTATATTAATGCGAAACAATTTCATGGATCTTAGGCAGGACTCGAACCTACATCTCCTCTGGCAGTCCAGGCCAATGCAGGCGCATTACCAATTAATGCCACCAAGACCCTTATTTGGTAATGCGCCTGCATTGGCTCGGATTGCCAGAGGAGATGTATGTTCGAATCCTGCCTAAGACCGACGATTTTTTTTCGCTTTAATATGGTTTAAATTTCGTAACAGACGTTTCTGTTGAAATTAAAAAAATACGGACGAGTTAGGAACCTCCTGTTTACACGACTGCCCAAAAAAAGGAGTGCAATGTTTTCAGGGTTCATATTATGTATTATTATTTATTCCACCATAACTTCTAAATGCCTGAGCCGATTTAGATGTGTGTGGTATCGTTAGAATTCTTTCAACATCCCGGGTGACATAGGATACCTAAACTGTTAAAATTGAAATAACAACAATGGAAAATTACAATTATTAACATAGGTAGATATATCGACGACAATATAAAAAAAATGCAGGCGGGTTTTTAAAGCTTGCTTTTCATTTAGTTATTAGAAGTCTGTATGTAGACTTTTTGCTAAATTAGTCTCCCAATCCAATTGCGGAATTAATTATATTCTCACAATTTTAAATTTAGGTATTGTGGGACTAAATCAATTTGAGGTTTAGTCCAATTAAAGAAGACATAATGAAGTTCGGTTGTAATGAAACAAGTCTAATAAAAAGCAAAATGTGAAAATCAAACAAACTAAAAAATTTGTTTATTCAGTAAGTAGGCCGCAGTCACTTTGACACTTCAAAATCTATCAACGGTTCCCAAGAAAACACCACTGCTGAGAAGAAACGCCGTAAGAAAAACCCAAAGAAAAACCCCAGAGGTTTGTTTTGATTAAAATATTATAGCCTATATTACTCCCACAACCAAGACGAATCTAATGACCCCTTATATGTTAAAATCCTTTGAGCCGTTTAGGGCGCAAAGCTTGCTGAAGAAATAGACATACATACACTCGAAAAACATAACCCTCCTTCTGACACAGTCGGGTAAAAATAAGCTTTGACCCCATTGAAATAACTATTTAACATAATTAATGAAACATTTGTTAATTTTAAACTTCTCCGACATTCACACATACTGTAATAAATCTAATACGGGACTTAATCTCGTAAAAACATTAAAATATATACCTCGACGTTTAAAATATTAGTTAGGGTGATGGCACCAGTAATGGACAAGGCACCAATAATGGACACTTGATTCCTATCTTACAGAAGATAAGGGTTATTCATTTGTTTTCAACAATCAATTTAGGACCGTATGGAATTTGAATTAAGAGTGAAGTGTCAATTACTGGTGCCTGTCAGCTAAAAGTGTCCATCATGTGCCGTCACCCATTCACCCAAGTTCGCCATTTGTTCTTTACTGTGTCTATTGCAATTAAGTTTAAATAAATTTAGGTACATAGTATAAAACAAAGTCGCTTCCCGCCATCTATCCGTCTGTATGTACGCTAAGATCATTCGAACTCAGCAATGGATTTTAATGAGTTCATCAATCATCACCATGATTCCAAAGAAAGGTTTTATCCATAGTAATATTATAAATGTGAAATTGTGTCTGTCTGTCTGTCTGTCTGTCTGTTATCTCTTCACGCTTAAACCGCTGAACCGATTTAGATGAAATTTGGTATGGAGAAAATTAGACAGATCCCGAGGGAGCAGCGATAAACGACTTCTACGCGGACGGAGTCGCGGGCAAAAGCTAGTGTATAATAAATTCTGAATTATGTAAGGGTGTTACAGAAAACTCATAAACCGAAGCGAAGCGAGGGCGGGTCGCTAGTATAGTTAAGATAAATTTATAGTTCTAAACCTAAGTTTGTTACGTTTTCTCGGTTAAACCGCTGAACCGATTTTGATGAAATTTGGTATGGAGAAAGCGTGGACCCCGAGGAAGGACATAGTGTACTTTAGTACCTCTAGTAACTATTGTATTCTTTTATTTGTTGTTACTGTATTTCGTTACAACAGGCCTTTTGTCTTTTGTTTTGTATTTTGTTCCTTTCTTTCTTTCTATAATCGACTTCTACGCGGACCGAGTCGCAGGCAACAGCTACTTCTGTAATATATTATATCGTCCTTTCAGAGCTGTTTACGATTCTAGTCACGGAGACTAACGAGCCCCCGGAGTGCTAATCTCGCTGGTTTAATGACTAAACTCTACTCTGAATGTATTAAGTCCACTATACATAGATCTACTTAGGACTCGTGTGCGTTCCCTTTTTTGATTTCCCTGTGGAGGCCATTTACTGGCGCAGAACAAAAAGAGATGGATCTTTACTGTGTTATTGTATTGTGCGGCTTTTAATATCTACTTGTATCGGGCATGACTGATTTGTGGCGTTATCTATTAAAAGGGACCTTATTGTCGATGGCGCTTACGCCACACTGCGTCACGCGACGTTGTATTTATATCGGAGCATCGTTAATAATGGCGGAAGCGCCATCGACAATAAGGTCCCTTTTCATTAATGGGCGGACGACGGATGCAATATGGTGACGAAAGCACAAGATGGATAAGACTTTTATTAAACTTCGAGTACTATTTATGTGTGAAGATATATGCAGATTTTGTTATAAATCAGTACATATTTTGTATGTTAAGTAAGTACTGATGTGGAGAGGTTATTTAACCTATATAAGTAGATATTGAACTATAAAAGGAATTTACTGAAAATACCTAGTTAAGAAAAAGTATGATGATTTACTTTAATAATAAAATTCTATTACTTTTTTTCAGTGATGTTCTCCTTTTTAAAAATCAATTTTATTGTAGTCATATGTCATAACCATAGTACGTATATCGTTTGACATTATTTTGACGTAATTTGCATCCGTCGTCCGCCAATTACTTTCGTACATAACGCCACATTTATCAACTAGCGATCCGCTTGCGCTTCGCGTCGGTTGATGAGTTTTTCTGAAACACTCGTACATTTATGGGTAAATATTTGTTTCTGAGTCTTGCATGTTTTCTATGTATTTAAGTCTTTATCTATACAGTGTGCAAATTTCATACAGGCATATATTTTTACAACAGTTAATGTGCATCCTAATTAATATAAAAACATGTGTATCGTTAACATGACACGACAGGCGTGCCTTACGCCATAGAATATGATGGCACGCCTATCGTGTCATCAGCCATGTGTAAAAAATTATGTACTTTTTTGTTTTTTTCACTGATTTAGACTTGATTGAGTTCAGTTGACATCAAACCAAGGAAGTGCACTGATTAAAACGTTGTTTCTAATTTTTAGTAGCGTTTAAACTACGTGTATTATTTGAAATGGATAGTAAGTGACTTTTTCATCTCACTAGCTCGGAAAGCCCTTTTTGTTTGTTTGATATCTATTGAGAAAATGGCTTTTTATCCACATGTGAAGAAAGAGTTTTGACATGTCAGTATTGGAGTAGTTCCATAAAGACTGGATATGCTTAGGCTATTTTGCATTATTTTTGATTTTACCAATACTTCTATACATCAATATTATTGTATTGACAAAGAGGTAAATAAATAATAATTGATAGTACAAACCCTTTTTCTTATTTTCCTCGCTGTAGTGAGGTGAAAAGTTTTGTGTTATACACGGGTGAAAAGTTTTTTTACGTCTCGTGTGTTGAAACACTCGCTACGCTCAGGATTCTACTTTTGAACCACTCGCTCCGCTCGTGGTCAATCGTAGAATTCTTTTCGCTAGCTCGTGTTTTAAATGAACACTCGCTGGTAAAATACAACTTTCCCCCCTTGTATAACAAATAACTATAAAAATTGAGATGTTACAAACATTTTTTACTAAGTATATTTTTTATATATTATGTATAGTGGACTAACGGAATGGGTTTATTACCAATGTTTCTATAGAATGAGACAACCAATGTTTCTATCTCCGTTTGCCCTAAAGCTTGAAGGAATGACCATGCCATATCGGACAATGTAAACGCGGCTTTAAGAATTGCCATTGGCTGTTTGCATTGATATTTCGTAGTCAAAAGGAATATTTAAAAGGTAAAAAACATACATTAATGGATTTTAGTCATAGCTATAGTATATACAAATAGTTATAGATTTATTCAACAAGTTTTTGGAGTTGTTGGTGAGTCTGTGGCTCTGCCTACCCCACTCTGGGAATGAAGGCGTGAGTTTATGAGTGATTGATATAGATTTGGTATTAGGGAATGCAAATAACCGGTTATGACCTATGCATTCCCTATTTGGTATCGAGCGACCAGGGGAACCAAAGATAAAGATATAATAACGTCCAAATGTACAATTTATTATAGTACATAATTTGCCCGGTTTATATTTGGCACACTCGTTATTTAAAGTGTGCCTATAATCCGACAATGAAAAACTGCCTGGTCGGTGATAGAGACAAAACATGGAAATCTTTTCTTTTTCCTCTTACAGGAATCGCAATAAGGCTATCTTTCTCTGTCAAAGCATGTCAGGCCCTTTATTTTAGTAGGGTATGTGCGTAAAAAGAAGTTATAGTTTATATGAGAATTCATACGAACTATGTCACTTCGCTTTCCGCATAGATTTCAACTTTGCGTCCGGTAAAACTGTACAATAATGACTTTCATTTTTTAAATTTGAGTTTGTCGATAATGTTGAACTTCACGTATTGAGTTTGCTACAATAAGGCGAACATTTCCGAGCATGCTGGAAAAAAAATACAATTTTATTTCATTAACGCATATTATGTATTTTGGCTGTTTGTATCCTTGCCTTGGTATAAGAATACTACCGAAACGAAATAAAGAGTTTATTTTGCAAAGTTACAGTTATTCGTGTGGCTGTTGGACTGATAAAAGTCGTTAGTCTTCGACAAAGATTTTACTTTATGTAATAGAGCATAAGAAGCGACATTATGTCGCCTACGCACTGGTGCGCTTTGCGTAGTGGTAATGTCATCCGGCATGTGGTTGCACACCTTAGGACCCATGTGCATAAGCTTATGGGATTTAGCCAGTTTGTGTGGTATAAGTATAAACAGTTGGTTATTGTCCACAGTCACTGGAAGCGCGCCTGAGCGGCGACGACTCCCTCCCGGCGCGCACGGGTCACGTGTGTGACGCGTGGCGCCGCGTGTACAGCCTGCACCAGCACTCCTCGCCCTCCACACACCCGCACCTGCTGAGCTGGCTGCAGCGGCACACCGCGCGCACCGTACTACAGGTAAAGCCCTCTACAGTCACTGGAAGCGCGCCTGAGCGGCGACGACTCCCTCCCGGCGCGCACGGGTCACGGTGTGACGCGTGGCGCCGCGTGTACAGCCTGCACCAGCACTCCTCGCCCTCCACACACCCGCACCTGCTGAGCTGGCTGTAGCGGCACACCGCGCGCACCGTACTACAGGTAAAGCCCTCTACAGTCACTGGAAGCGCGCCTGAGCGGCGACGACTCCCTCCCGGCGCGCACGGGTCACGTGTGTGACGCGTGGCGCCGCGTGTACAGCCTGCACCAGCACTCCTCGCCCTCCACACACCCACACCTGCTGAGCTGGCTGCAGCGGCACACCGCGCGCACCGTACTACAGGTAAAGCCCTCTACAGTCACTGGAAGCGCGCCTGAGCGGCGACGACTCCCTCCCGGCGCGCACGGGTCACGGTGTGACGCGTGGCGCCGCGTGTACAGCCTGCACCAGCACTCCTCGCCCTCCACACACCCACACCTGCTGAGCTGGCTGCAGCGGCACACCGCGCGCACCGTACTACAGGTAAAGCCCTCTACAGTCACTGGAAGCGCGCCTGAGCGGCGACGACTCCCTACCGGCGCGCACGGGTCACGTGTGTGACGCGTGGCGCCGCGTGTACAGCCTGCACCAGCACTCCTCGCCCTCTACACACCCGCACCTGCTGAGCTGGCTGCAGCGGCACACGGCGCGCACCGTACTACAGGTAAAGCCCCCTACGCACTATCCATCCGTTCCGTCTGTCCGTGCAACATGTACGACGCAAAACGATAGTGCGTAGGCTTGCTGGACGACAATAATTACTAGGTGCTCTTCCTCCCTCCTCCCCGGGCAAGTCTAAATGGAGAGAAGCGGTTTGCTAATATAACATACATACTACAACAAACAACCCTACGTAAAATCTGAATCGGGGAAGAATTGAGATTCGCTCCAATTATTATTACCGTGATGGACTCACACGACCGATTTGTTGTCCAACGATCCCCAACATCAGCAACGTCTAGTTGGATGGATACTTTGCACGATAGTGCGTGTAGTACCGTTATTCCGGCACTTCTCAACGTCTCCTGTTGGGAAGCGCTGGTAGACTTAAACAAAATATTATTATTATTATTATTGGGGGGTTGATATGGGCCTTGTGTGCCACTTTGCTGATCTTTTATAACAGCCCTTTGTTTAGAGCTCATCGTAAAGGCGCGTTGCATCCAGGAATTTCCAGATGCTTTGGGCAATGAGGAGTTGTATCTCTTGTGGCTCCATGATATGTCGCCCTAGCTAGATACTTTTGTTGCGCATTAGTAATAAAAAAAAAGCTTCCTTTATTAATTTCAATCTTGGTTCCACAGACGGAATGGGTTAAGCGACCAGATGAGCAGACCAAGCTCGGCGCGGCCATCGACGCGCTCACCGCGGAAGCGGAGGCGTCGGCGGCCGGCCGGGAGCGCCATGTCTGGGAGGAACAGCTGCTGCAGCGGGCGCGGTGGTTCCGCTCCGTGCTCCCAGACCCTTGGGGGCACGCCGTGCTCAAGAGTCTGCTGGCCAAAGAACCGGTCACTGATGAACAGGGTGAGTCCTATTTTTAAAGTTTCCGTGCCAAAATCAAAAAACACAAATCAAAATGTGTTTGTGTTGCATTTAAATTCGGAATGCCATTTACATGAAGTTTTAAATCAAACTATATTAATTTTTGAATTGTGGCGCTTTTGTATTTAAGCAGCGGGTTAATTGACTGTTGTAGTTTACCCAGAAAACACAAGCTTTAGTACCAATTTCACCGACATCGACTGTCAGTTCATATAGCTATTAAAACTCTAACTGCCGCACTCAGAGACGTCAATTTATTTTAATGCTTAATTTAAGTTGCTGCTGTCATTTTCTTTGCTACAGCAATAGAATAAGACAACACGTCACTAAACAAGCGTTAAATTTAATTGACGTCTCTGAGTGCGGCAGTAATCGTCTGTTAAGTGGTTAACAACGTTTGGTGAAATCCCTTAACCAGGCTGACAGATCACATGTAACAGTAGAATTTAGCCTTACTAACATACAACTTACATACAAGTGGGTACTATTGAGTAAATTTTATTCGGGAAACATGAATCCCTTTGCCAGGTTAAGGGTTAAACAAATTAGAATGTAATGGGTTGTATCCGAGAACGATGTGGATTGAAAGAAGATGTAGTGACTAAAATCGAAAAGGGTATGCTAAGATGGTTTGGTCATTTAGAAAGGATGGATGAAAGAAGAGTTACGAAAGAGATATGGCGAGCGAGAGTGAGCGGAGATGTCGGTAGGGGACGTCCTAGACGGACGTACGGTGACCAGATTCGCGATGTATTGAATAAAGGCCAAATCAAAAGCACCCGAAACCGATGTACAGTCACGAGATTTAATTTGGTACCCACCTTAGGTGCAAAGTCAATCTGACATTCTACAACAATAAGGTTGAGTTTCCTAAAAGTTACAAATGAGTTGACATCTCTAATGACATTGACGACTTCAAGCATATTTTTCTTGAAATGGGTCCCAAATTAACGTTCGTGACCGTACATGCATGAAGAGGTTGATGAATGTAGAGGAAGCGAAAGTTGTATGTTTGGACCGGTGCACCTGGCGTTCCATAGTCTCTGCCTATCCTATTGGGAGACAGGCGTGAAGCTATGATGATGACGACGGGTTGTATTGTTCCAGTTCTAGCATGGCTGGTGGAGGAGCGCGGGCTGGTGTTCGTGACGCGGCTGCGCGCGCTGGCGGCGTCCAAGTGCGTGGACCTGGCGCTCGCGCTCGCCGCCGCCGTCATGGACCGCGCGCGCGCCGCCCGCCGCGCGCCCCGCGACGACGCGCCCGTCGACCAGCCAGGTACCAACTCTGAAGGGTGGAAAACACGAAAGCCACGTGGACGGCAACAACGTTATAGTACATTGTGTATTAAGGGTGGTAAAGGCAGAATTACAAACGAGAGTTTGTTAGAAGCCCGAAGCCGTAGGCTGAGGGCTTTAATGACTCGAGCTTTGTAATTCCTTTACCACCCGTGTAACATACAATGTTTTTCATCACAATTGCGAGGAAAAAAATAAAATCAGAGAAAATTATTTTCTTTGAATCGCACAATTTTTATCAGTACTTGTAAATTATAATTATCGGCACTTCGACAGTCGACAGATTACATCATTTTCTATGACTTACCACAGATAATGTGAAACGTGTTCAGGAGTCCGATTCTAGTGACAGTCGAGATCAATAGTTTATATGCGAGATTTTTAGAAAATTGTATGCAACTGACATTTCATCTCGAATGAAATTTAATATCTTATGGCACAAGAATTGGGGTCCTGACGTATAATGATAGTTTGAGTCCACGCATTATATTTAAAAAAAAAAGCTTTTACGTACGATAGAGCGTAATGGTAAAAAAAAGGCCCGCGGGTATTATTTTGGATTTACGGTCGATTTTTCTAGCATGTTAGGACACTATTTACGAGCAAGTGTGATGAAAAATAATAAAAATAGCCAATTCTACACAAAGGAAACTTACTTTTAGTTTTGAAAACAATTATTAGTGCCTTTATGGATTTTTGAAAATTCGTATAAACTATATAAATATACGAAGTCGTGGTTTATTATACAGATCGAAATCGTCATTGATAGTGATCATTTATATTTTAACCTTAATACATTTTCATTACCTTTTCAAAGAACAGTTGTAGGCCAACATTGGCATATGTCGCATTTGTTCACTATGCAATGAAATTAGAGACGATATCGATATATTGCAGCATCATAATCAAGGTGTGATCAAACTATCTCTATCTTCGCACAGAAGCATATAAAGCCAGTCCTTTTGATTCTTATGTAGGCGTCCCAACATATGTAGCCTCTTAAGAATACTCGCAACCTTTTGTGCAAACATACAACTCTTATACATTAAATACGTTTGATGAATCTACAGATGATGGTCCTAAAGTGCAGAATTACTAAATGTGATTCTAATCTATATATATAAAAGGCAAAACTGACTGACTGACATATCAACGCACAGCCGAAACTACTGTACCTAGAAACTTGAAATTTGGTACAGGGGTTCCTTTCATGATGTAAGGGAGCACTAAGAAAGGATTTTCCGAAAATCGACCCCCAACGGGGAGAAATGGGGGGAGTAGCGGGAAACTAATTCTACGCGTACGAAGTCGCGGGCGTCCTCTAGTTACATATATAATCCCCAGCCGAGCCGGAAGAGGACAGTTCTTCCTTCTATTCGGCGCTTCGGCGCGACGCGGGCTTCCTGGATGTGTGGGACCTGCTCACCGACATCGAGTTCGTGCTGCTCGACAAGCAGGACAAGCGCGAGCGCTGCATCGAGCTGGTAACCCTCCGCCTGTTCACAGTCTGGGGCACGTTTTATAAAGCTACAAGTAACAATTTTACAGGTCTACTGGCAACACTGCTCAAATGGCTGGTCGTCATTGGTCGAGGTTGTGTCAAATGGAAACTTGTAACCTGTAAATTGTAATTTGTAGCTTTATAAAACAAGCCACTGTTGGCCTGTGTGATAGTTTCCCTTCTTTAAGTCATTTGACAAAATCGTACTTGTCATTCTGGCCTTACTCTCCCCACACGGTTAAGGAATACTAAGAATAGGTTTCGATGGAAACAACTTTCGTAAGCCAACAATATCCTTAATGTTGGACTAATTGATAATAACGCCCCATTGGTCATCAATAGTCATCATAGACCTTTTACCTAATAAGGAGGGATCGGAAATTCGGGTCGATATTTACCTAAACTTTGGCGGCGGCGTTGTTGTTCAGTTGTATGGAGGCGGACTCAATCATATAATTCATTGATAAAATTCCCGGGATTTCTAAATAAATAAATTACGCCAGTATAAATTCATAATTAAATATTTATATTAACTATTTGAAGTTATTTTCGATGTATAGATTTACCAAATGTTATTTAATTTACCTGTAACTCATTGACCTAACGAATTTACAGGAGCAAAACGAAACGTTTTATCCTACATGTAAAATAAAATAATAATAATTAACGTTATGTAAAATCCAGGAATCTCGGAACTTATATTAATAAAATAATATTTTAAAGAAGCCGAAGCCATGTTCGCCTATCTTTTTCGGGGTTTTTGCCAACTTTAGGTAAATATCGATCCGAATTTCCGATCCCTGCTAATAAGAAAGGATGCACTTATCAAAAGATTTCCATTTCATTCTTAGTTTTACGTAATGAGAAACATAATTTGTCACAGGCTAAACAAACGCCGCTACGCGACGGCTATCAACTGGTGGAGCGGCTTCGGAACCGGCTCGAAACGTTGCCGCGGGAAAAGAAACTATGGAAGAACGCCAAAGAAGTCGCTACGCTTATTGCGCAGGTAATTACAGTACTTATCTAATTAACTCGGTCTCTTTAAAGCCGCAAACGTACAGAGAGCTAAGTCCTCCGCCACGATTTGCAAAGGTGTAAAGGTGGTTATTTATACAGTCCTCCTAAGGAGAGAAGAAAAAGAGCCCTTTTAAGGGTTAATGGTTTCGAAATCAGCAATTATTCGTTGAACCAAGACTTCCTTACTTTCAATATCTGTGGCGTATACTAAGTTGTTTGGCCCTTCCCCAGACGTAAAACTCGATTGGTGTAAGGTCGGGCGATCGGGAGGGCAAGGATTAGGGCCACCTCGACTAATCCAAGAATTAAGGAATACGTTATTTAAAATGAAATGTCATTTGCCTAGAATTACTAAAATCACCCTGCACTTGCACCCTGGGCCGCGTAATTAGCCCCGAATAAGTAGTATATGGCAACAACTATTAGTATTTTTTTGCTCAACCATGCGCCTCACACCCTGCAAATAGAAGATCGGTTTTGGGATAGTTATATTAATTGTTTTTTATATCGTCTGTATTTTGTATTATTTTTTATAGTTGTACAATAAAGGGCGTATGATCATAAATACATACTGTTGGTTGTGTCAGGTGGTGATCGCGCGCTGCATGGTGGTCCCGACGTGCACGGGCGCGGGGCGCACGGCGCTGTACTGCTGCGCGCGCTCGCTGGCGCGCCTCGTGCCCGCCGCGCGCCTGCCCGCCGTCAGCGCCGCGCTCGCCGCGCCCGCCGCCACCGCGCGCCATCTGCACACGCTCTGCGCCGCCATACACGCGCAGGTCAGCAACTGTTACAGAATACACACCGAAAATCCTAGGACTGCACTTGGCTAATCTCGGGATTGCCACAAACAGGGGCCCGTTTCATAAAAGCTTCGAACTTGTAATACAAGTGGAAGTCTCTTTTTAATACATAATGTTGGAAAGAGAGTTCCGCTTATAATATAAGCTATTATTTTTTATGCAATACGCCCCAGGTCTAGTATACATTCCGTAGTCTATTGCGGCTTGACAATGACGTTGCTTATATTATATTAATATCATTTATTACATAACGACATTATCGACAAGAAAAAACAACCCTTAGATACGCCACGCGATACGTACCTACTACATTGATGCAGCCTAATACCAAAATATAAAGGAAGTCAAACATTGGATGCTTAGATATTTCTGTGATTGTATTTTTAAGTTTGTCTTTGAGTTTGTCTTTTTTATTTCTGTAAATTATGCTTTTTTTTGGCACTATCCCGCTAAAAATGTTTACGATAAAAGTGAAAACATACTAAAGGATGCGTTTATTTTGCAGTGCGAGGGCGAGATGAAGCCGTTCGTGTGCGAGCTGTATGTGCGCGCCATCACCGCGGGAATGAACGAGTTGGAACGACTCAAGTTGAACACTGAGAAGGTAAGCTGTTTACTGCTGTACGTTTGTTGTATGGGAGCCCCACTTAAATATTCATTTTATTCTGTTTTTAGTATTTGTTGTAATAGCGGCAATATCTGTGAAAATTTCAACTGTCTAGCTATCATGGTTCATGAGATACAGCCTGGTGACAAACAGACGGACAGTGGCGTCTTAGAAATAGGGTCCCGTTTTTACCCTAAAAAAAGTGAGTGTGGACATACAGACAGACGGACGTGGCGAAACTATAAGGGTTCCTATAGTTTGACTTCGGAACTGTAAAAATGAAACTTAAATTTCAGCAAGCCGATGCTCGCGCGTCCGAGCAGACGCTCGCGTCGTGGTTCACGCAGCTCGGCACGCTGCTGAGCGCGTCCCCGCGGCTGCTGGCCGAGTGCGCGCTCACGGCGTTCTCCGTGCACCCCGCGCTGCAGATGTTCGAGCGCGTGCGCCGCGCGCCGCCGCCCAACACGGTCAGTCACACGGGGGGGACATGTGTTTTAACCACGGAATAGAAAAAACAGTGGAAGTGGCATGAGGTTCGCTTAGTATCAGACTTGTTGTCGCCGATACTCAAACTATCATAAAAACAACACGCCACCATGGAAAATGTTTTTGGTGCGGCTATCGTTTTTACATTCCAAAATAGCACAATAAGGCATACTTCTTTATTTATTTCCTATTTTAGAAATATTTAAATATTTAAATATCGAAATAAGCGATCGCGGCAAATGTATGGTAGGTTATGCGGAACTCCGCATAACCGTGCCACACGTTACCGGCCACGTGACATCAGACCTAAGGTTTTTTTTGTAAATTTCAATACTTTATTGGCTTAACATACAATCGATTTTAAACCTACGTTTGCTATGTAAAAAGGTTTCATATAAAATTCGGGTAGGCACGCAGGGCGTTGGAACGGATCTGGCCTACGCAGTTCATAGGATGACACGGATCCGTATACCGTATGCTTCGCATACCGAGGGGTTAAAGGTCGGATAATAAATGATACCCGTATACCTACACGATAAGTAAAGTATTTAATGTCTAATACACATTATAGTATAGTGATATTTTTTTAAGATGTCCGAATGGTCACAAAGAGCTTATCTGTAGCAGTCCAGAACGAAAGGAAATAATATAATAATAATCCGTTCAAATAGCAACATTCTGTTCAAAGCAGTAAGGTTCAAGTTGTAATGGCAATCCCAAGTGTCAATATGTCGCAGCCGGAGCTCACCCAGGTAGACGGCCGGCGAATGTATATCAAATGTATTTTTTGTATGTCAAAAGCCGTTACTGTTTTGAATGTCAAGCCATTACAACTTGAACCTTGTAGCTTAGAACAAAGAGATATTGAAACGGATTATTTTGCCGGTGCCGAACTGATAAAGATAACCTCTCTATAACTATTCGGACATCTTAGAAAGATATCACTATAGGAAACAGTCATTGTAGAATACAAAGTACAATGTTTATAATCGTAGCTAACACTCGCGACGTTAACTATGGTGAAATACTGATTTCATCACGACTTAATTCAAATACCTTCTTTGTCACCCCCGTAGAAAAGGTGAATTACACCCTGGTTCGGAACCCAGGAACTTGACTTACATAACATAACATAAACTCACGCCTTCATTCCCAGAGTGGGGTAGGCAGAGCCACAGACTCACCAACAACTCCAAAAACTTGAACTTGGCTTAACGCGTCGTAAACAAATATTCCAGGTCCCCGATACACAGGAGCCAGCGCCAGAAACCTCCTCCGACTTCGGCAGCTGGGCGAACGACAGCCGCACCCAGAGCAACCTTGTGAAGACTTCCAAGACGCTCCAGCTGAAGCACACGCAGGGGCAGGCCAACGTGCTGTCCACCGCCATCTTCACCGAGGCCGAGGGCCTGGGCCTGGGCCCCGAGCTGTGCCAGGACCTGGCTGTGCTGCTGGCCGGGCCGCGGGTCAAGACGCTCAGTTGGGATATGGAGAGGTAAAAAACGCGCCTGAATCGGGTCATACATGTTTCCTTCTGCCCGTGTCGCCGTCAGACCAGACTGCTTTTTCGAAGCCTCAATAGATGTAGACAGATTATCTTACTATATACAATAAAAGGATTTACTGTCATTAGGTACAAATGGAAAATCGTCCACGTGAAATAACCCTTCTGAAGTTGGGTTAAAAGTAATAGTATCCAAAGTGAATTTAGTCAAAATGTTATTGTGCTGAAAAGTATTTATAACCAAATTTATTTTCGTTGTAAATTAATTAAGTCCTAATGGAATTTTGTCCATTATAAATTATGAGCAAAATGAAACAGACGGATGCCTTATCCAAACTTTGTCACGCGGTGGACGCAGCCATATTAGGGCCCGAGTAGAGTGTATAATTTTACTTTAGATTTACTTAGTTTTAGTTCTTAGTTTCGTTTGTTTTTTTTTATTATTTCTGTGGCAATAAATGTATTTCTAGTCTTTGTATTCTATTCTATTCTTAAATACGCACAAGTGAATGTAGTCTAATATGAATTAAGACCATATAAATATAATATAAATCGTACATATTTCAGGTAGGACGTATTTACAATTGGTCATATTTCTGAGTGTACGTAAATACAAATGACATATTTTTTTCGACCAATATCATATTGGACAATTTTACCATGGGACATGATTCCATTTTAGACGTTATTCAGCATGGACAATTTTCCTTTCTGTTGTATCTCAAATGGTCATTTTTCTGAACTGACGTATAATTTCAATTGGACGATTTTCCATTTGTACGTAATGACAGTAAATCAAAAAACAAAAGGACTTTGAAATAAGTGCAATTGGCCTGTTATATTTTTTTGAACCAGTGCAGCGAGAATCTTGATCTACGGTTAATTTAAAATATATTATATGACATGAATACTGTGTTATGTTAACGGGTGGGTAAAACTATTGTATACCGGGTTACTTACTGATGCGTTTTGGTTATGCATAGGAAATTAACGCTTGAATCTTGGGGAAACCGCTAGGAATCGTGTAATATGAGCGCTACGCCACTGCTAGGCAATAATGTACTATTAGTTATCTCCAGACCTAGGAATATACGGGGCAAAATTAAATGACAGCTAGGGATTGCCTATATCGATAAACTCAATTATCGATGCTTTTCCCAAATACTAGTGATCGCTCCAAGTTTTGTTTGTAATAATATTTTTTTATTGAAAGTATGCAAATGAAACAAAATAGCTAAGTACTTTTTTTTTTAAAAGATTTTTTAACCTTCACTCATCATCATCCTATTTTATTTACTTCTAACAGTGAGACAGCCATTCCGAAATACACAATAAGAAAAAAAATATAATGATGATGACTGAAGGTTAAAAAAACCCTTTTAAAATAAAGAATAACCCGAATTATGTTGCTATTTTGTTTCATTTACGTACTTTCCATACAATTTTATTTTTACAAACAAAACTTGGAGCGATCACTAGTATATGGGAAAAGCATCGATAATTGAGATTATCGACATAGGCAATCCCTAGCTGTCATTTAATTTTGCCCCGTATATTCCTAGGTCTGGTTATCTCTGTTGTCGATCGCCTTTCCAGCTCTTTTAAACGCTAATTTACGACCTTCCAGAGAGCTCCTGCTGGAGAACTGCACGCTGTACATGGAGCGCACGCACGGCGGCACGCGCGCGCTCACCACCGAGCTCAAGTACCTCAACCTGGACCCGCGCGCCTTCCAGCACCTGCCCGAGGAGGACGACTTCGAGAACGACGGCATCGAGAAGGGTACGTCGCCACTGCTTTTTATCAGAATCATAATAATCTTTCTTCAAGTAGGTTTACATAATAAACTCTTTTGAAACGTCATAGTAGCGACTTAGCCTAGGTTTACTGCAGGTTCAAATCGCGACCGATCAGAGAAGAAACTCTTGTCAACTGGACCTCTATTATACTCACGTTATCGTATTGTCATCGTTATGGTAGTTCGTATTTGGGTACACTACATAATTCCGAAGAGTCATAATTCCGAATCGATCGATTGATTCGGAACGCAACTTTTTGATAGAAGACTTAACTTTTTGATGTTGTTATAAATCAAAAATAACCTAACCTACATAAATGACAATTAAATTATGGATTTTATCTAAAAAAGCTCCAGCGTAACAGCTTTCGGAAAAATGGAAATTCGGACAAATTATTATTCAGAAAAAATCGGAATTTTAAGGTGTTCCCCTCGTATTGACTTATCAGAAATGGCGGCCGATTTAAAACGATACACATGTCAAAGCTATATGGTTTTTCCAAGGAGTAACGTGGAACTAACTATATGCGTACGAAGTTTCAAGCGTCCTCTCGTTGAACTTACGCCATTTCCGCCTTATAGACAGTCTGGCTATTTTCATCTCGTCATCGGCATGTCAGTTGAAATACTTTTACTGCTGCAGATAAACTCAGTCCGTTTTGAAGTGTTTTTTTCTGTACACGCTATTGTACGAAAACGCGCCCTTTTTTAATTGCATTAATACAACATACATCATAAACTCACGCCTTCATTCCCAGAGTGGGGTAGGCAGAGCCACAGACTCACCAACAACTCCAAAAACTTGTTGATAATTCTGTGACCACATTTTGCACAACCAGGCTAAGATGTTATCCAGTGTATTAGTGACAGGTTGCAAACCCATCGCCTAACAGCACTACACAGCCTTTAGTCCCTTAGTCGTCTCTTACGACATCCACGGGAAGACATGGAGTGGCAACATTCTAAACCCGGCACCACACGGCAAAATATGATAATTGCATTAATATGATATCTTATTAATAGCTTCCCTATTTATTAATGTCGGGTTCCTATATTCAAACCGCGGACAGATAAGGTTTACTTGGGGTTAAAATTTGACATTTAACAATACAGTATGTGTCAAATATTAGTCTGAAGTAAGCTTTATCCGCGGTTTGAAAGCGCTTTTATAGGAACCGGACATAAGTAGGCCACACGGGCACGCCTAAACATTAAAAATCTCCATCGCTTTCAAAGATAGACCACTGCTGAGAATCAATATCGCAAACAAAACTCTAAAGTCAGTAATTCTTTTACCTTTTCAACGTTATTTCAAATACCAAATAACCTTGCCTCATAGATACTCAGAACTATTTCTGGCAACCATGACGGAAATATGTGTTGTTGGCGTTTAACCAGTATATATCAATTGCTCAAGTCAATTGGCTTAAAAAGGTTGATATACGCACTACTACATCAAAATAGTATCAATTCAAAATACAACTGTACTTTAAACTCAGTTTTAATGCCACTTCTATGAACTCGAAACAATCTAGCAAGTCAGTCTCCTTCAGTTGATACTGTTTTGACCTAGCAGTTCCGTTTCCACCTCAGGTTACGAGCAGCAACTCTCGCCGTTGGAGGCGCCGCAGGAGATCTGGCATCACGCTTTCTTCGACCCGGAGCACACGGAGAGCGCTGACGACACCGAGGTGGAACTCATAACCGGCTCGCGCCGCCGCGGCCCGCGCAGCTCCGAGGAGGACGAGGACCCGCTCTCCCTCATCGCACACGCCAAGAAGGAGCGCCGGAAACAGGCCCGCGACAAAAGCAAAGAGCACAAGAAGAAGACCCACAAACGAGAAACCAGCAAGGAGGGCAGCAAGGACAGGCGAAAAGAGAAAAACAAAGACGCGGAAAAAGACAAAAAACCAAAAAAGGAGAGAAAGAAAAAGTCTGAACGACCCACCGGCTCACTAGACAGCCTGCTGGGCATGAAAGTCACGAATATGCCGCCCAAAGTGCAGGACGGCGAGAAGAGGGAAAGGAAGAAAGAGCGCCGAAGAAATTATAATTTAGGCCCCGTCAGTGTCACGATGAGCGACTACGACAGCCAGGAGAATCTGTCGCAGCTCGACAATAGCGATCCTAATGTCGTGATCGATGGCCAGTTCTCTATGGACGAGTTGAAGTCGCCCGAGAGGAGAAACAGTTTAGATACTCAGAAATCTGTAGACCTAAGTTCTGCTGTTAGAAATAACGTCAGTAATGTACTAAACCCCGCCGTAGAAGCGGCCGTAGGTGCTAAAGTTAGTAAAGCCAGGTCGACTGCCAGCGACGATTCCGACGCGAGTAGATCGAAATCTCCGTACTTAACGCCTAATCAACTTACAAACCGACACACAGTGAGCAATAAAGTGAAATCAAGTATTTCAAGGCTTATACAGTTCAGAAAAACGAAGCCTAAACTACCAAGGAACCCATTTCCGAACGCACATCTAAATGAGAGAGTGAACTCTCCCTTGCCTAACCATTCCTTGGTCGGAAAGAAAGTACACTCATCAGAAGATGCACCTAAAGTCTACATGAATAAGAAACAAGCTCAGCACTTTGAAGCGATGAAAAGTGAGGTTAATAACCTTTTGAATGCCGCGATCGACGCAAATAAAGCAGCCATAGCGAAAATACCTTGCAAGGAGCCTAACATTTCCAAAAAACCTTACACGGAGCCTACGTTTGATTTCAACCCGAAGGTAATGAGCCCGCAAAAAGTTTATAATGCACAAAGATTGCAGGACGTGAGATTTCCACATTATAGTAACTCCATGCCAAATCTCGTGCAGAATTCAAATATGTTGAGTGAAACCCAGAAAGCTTATAGTAATTATATCCAAACTTCACCACAGAAACCAACACCATACAGTCATTATACGACGAGTCAACCTCCTCGACCGACCAGCGTGATTGAATCAACCTATGCTTCGCCAACAAAACGACCGGAGAAATTGTATTCAATGAAAACTACTCCACCAAAAGCAGCAGTAAACACCTTAATGCACCAAACTTATTACAAATCAATGCAGAATCTTACTCAAAGTGATACTGTGAAATTTGATCAGCCTCAAAAGCAATCTGTAATCGATCCTACATATTACGACCAGAACAGTAAAAATAATTCTCAGACGTACTCTGCCAATCCAAACAACGCTAGTCTAAAAGCAACAAATCAAACACAAAGCCAAGCGCATTACAACTATAACTCTATGCAACACCTAAAGGCGAGAGAAGACTTAATGAAATTGTACCAAACTCTTCCTAATACGAATTTAAATGGAATTCATCCATCAAGCAGCTTACAAATGAATACCCAAGTGAGTCCCAGTGTTAAGAGAGATGTCACAAACAGTCAAAGCCCGATGAAAAGTTCAATGCAAACTATCCTTAACGAAACACTCAGAGCTGTGAGTATTGATATTGCAAAAGGACTATCTAATATACAAATACCTAAAGCTTCACGGTCAGAACATACTAGTCCCGCTAAATCCAATGACACTAGTTCGCATAGTGATGCGTCTATTAAAGTGCCACAAAGTCATTATGTTCACGACAAACCTCAAACTCAACACAGAGTAACAAAGAGGGTTACTCAAGAAAAGCCTAGCAATATTGTTAAAGACGCAACAGTTAAACAGCATATTGTTCAAACAAAGCAAAATGTCCAAGCTGAACAGCCAGCTCCTAAGGTCAATCAAAGTTCTTTCCAAGAGTTTTTGCTCGATCTGCAGAATAGTATAAACGCCGGCGTCCTTGAGGGAGGAAAACCAATACCTTTTACCAAGGAAGTCAACCTGACACCCGTCAATCAATCCTCGACTTCGATGCCTGCTAAAAAGCCGGACTTCACTCAAAGTGCCAAACAATTGATACAACAGAAAAAAACTGAAACTGCACCGCCGACATTCTCGCGTCTTAACTACATGCACAAAAACAAGCAATTCGACATCACTGCAGAGCTAAATAAAAACATATTGGAGCATAAGGTCAGTAAGGCAAAATATATGAAGAACGAAGTAATGGTATCCAGAGTTGATAAACGTTATCCAACGAAAGCCACTGCACCGGGTAACACTCCAAAGGATTGTCCAGTTCTAGCTCGGATGTTAGACGCAAGCCCGCTTCCAATGACTAAAGCAACATGTCAGGTTGCTTGGAGCAGTGGGAAGGACTTGTTATCCGCCAGCTCGCCTAATATCAATCAGAATACTGCTTCAGGCAGTACAGCAAGCAGAGAACATGCAGACTTGCTTCTCCTGTTGAGAAATCAACCTACATTAAAAGCAACCACAGTCAAATCAAAACCATCATCGACGAGTGATAAAACTCAAGTTCCTGTAACGGACCAAAGAACAAACGAAGAAAAGAACGCGACACCCGTGGCTATTAGGGACGCAGATTCTTTTGCCGTTCCGAAACCACAAGGAAAAAGAGTCCGCACAAAGAGTAACGAGAAGCAACAACAAGATTGGGAAAGCGTCATGAACGCTCTACGAGCGCATAGCACTCCGCCACTTGGCCCAAACGCATTAGATATGGTGCTAAATAAAGATAAAAAACATTCCCAAACCGGTTCCCGGCCGCACACAAGTCAAAATCCAACATCGTCTGTTTCAAGTGTCTCGGAAAATAAACCTTCTAATGCAAGGAAACGCGCAAATAGCAGTTCGAGATCTAGCTCTTCTACGCGTAAATCTTGCTTAGAGAAGAACGTCGAAGCCCCTAAAAAGCATAACCAGATTGAATTTATTAAAAAGGCACTACAACCTGAAGTCCCCAAAAGATCTGAAGTTTGTGACAAAAATTTAACATTAAATCCAATTAAAGACGATGATCCCTTTATATCAGGGATATCTAATTCTGATTACGATTTGCTAGAAGAACTCATGGATGACGATTTACGTCAAGAGATGTGGTCATCTGACGAGGAATCATTCCCACCTCAGGCTGTGATTTCGGAAAAAAATAAAAACCCGAGCTGTAACTCGAGTAATAATCCTTATGTGTGCACTAAAGTGGCTAATATTTTGAATGAAAAACCTCAAGTAATGGACTCTAAGACAAGCGTATGTACAAATGTACCCCATTTGCCAAGTTCGGCATCTAATTCTGCAAGAACTGCTGTGAACTCTTGTCCTGAACCAGGATATATGAGTGTTATAACAAAGCATTCTTCAATTCCAGAGGCCACAAGTTTGCCAGAAAGCAGGCCAGTACTTTGCACTAATGTAAACAACCAACATACGACTACTAATATAATTGTGAATCAAAATGACGTTATGGTGAATCAAACTGAGTCAACACATTATCTAGCTAATATTGCTGCAAATAATCATATGAAGCCAACCAATGTAATAATAACGTCGATACCAGCGCAGCCTATGATGCTCATTAGCCAAGAAATAGTATACGATACATTCCCAACCATTCGGTTTCAAGAAACTCAAGTGAGCGCGGGTTTGTGCAATGTTGCCCAAAATACTTTTGTTACTTTGAACGCTATGCCCAATATTGCGGTGTACCAAACGACGCAGTTCGCTGCTCCTGTTATTAACCCCGTTATCATTGGAAATGCTACGACTACTACCACTAATGTGACGAAAGCTTTGGAATGTCATCAGGGTAACAATGATTTTGTCAAAGAGGATGTGACGCTTGCTGGTAAGCTAGAAATTGAAAAAAAAACTAATATTGAAACAAAGTCAGAAGATAGTCCACCGGTAAACTCTATCCCGACTGCTGTTTGCGAAATTATAACACATCCAGAAAACAAACAACTGGTAAACGCTAACCCGACTGCTGATAACAAAAATGAAACAACGCCAGTAAAGAGTCAACCGGTGACTGAAGATAGACACGTTATGAATACAGATATCAACATGAATAAAAGTTGTGAACGAAAGGTGCTGTCACAAATGCAGGAAATGAATACTTACGATAGCGTAGATATGCGTAGGTTGTCAGTCGATAGTAACCCGTCAAAGACTAAACAGGATAAAGAGAGAATTAAATTGAAGCGCGAGTCTTTACTGAACAGGAAAATTATTCATCCTTGCTATCATCCTCCGATACCATTAACTTACACACCACTGGGTAAGAAAATAAATATTGGGAAACTACTTCAACAAGGGACACCTAAGAATGGTATTATAAAGTTAAATTTGAAACAAAAACCAAGTTGTGTTGACATTAAAGATACCAGTCCTGAAGACCAGAACGTGGAAAGCTCTAAATCGGAAACAAATAACGAAAACATTGAAAGCACCGATCAAGCATCGAGTACGAAAGAAAACCAAAATGTTTGCCGCCGTATTCTGTTAAGATCCTCAAACAAATTGCAAGATAAAGTGATGCCATGTAAAAGTACTAAAATTGTGCTTCGTAGACGAATGAGCAAACAAAAACCAACTAAAATCACGAAAAAGATAGCCAATACTGTCAATTTTAATAAAAGTGTTATAAAGGTCAAAGTCGATTCAAAAACTCCAACGCGCATTTCTAGAAGAATATTGAATAAAGCCATGGTAAAAGATGCGATGCCGATACTAGAAACAGATGCAGTTGATCAATTGCATGAAAAAACGACAGAGAGTAGCGAAAGCAATGCAATTCCTGATTTGACACCGATTGATTTTGAAAACGAATTGTTAGGCTCTAAAATTGTGAAGACATCTTCGTGTCCAGAATATAATACTGAGAAAATTGAGCAGGATCTTACAGAATGCATAAAAAATGACTTGATAAATTCAGAGAATCCGCAAGATGTCGAAAGCACTAAGAGTGTTCAAGTAAATATTGATAAATCCATATTAAATGAAAAAAATACTACACCAAACAATTCTACTATGTGCAGTCAAGATTCAACAGTACTACTGGATACACTTAAAAATAACTTGGGAAATAAACTTGTTAAATGTCCATCAGTTCTTACACCCACTAAGGAACCGATTGTTATGACAATAAAAAATCGAAATCAAGCGATAATGACCAATGGACCAAAGACTAAGGATACTAACACCTCTCAAAAGAAACGTAATAAGACCGTAGAACCCGAGATTGGTCCCTGTAATTTAAAAGTGCCTATTCTAAATAAAATAATTGCACCAAAAATGTTACATCATGAGAACGAACCAAAGATGGGAACAACAAATATAAAACAGGTCATTGACATTTTGCCAACTGTACAGAAGAAAAGAGACTGTAATAATTTTGGTTCTAACCCCACTAACAAAATTGATAAAAATTCTAACCAGCCACAACAAACGTTGCCTATCAAGATGACTCCAGTAATCAAAAAGGCATCTCTTATTTTACCTGAAACCCAAAATAATGCATCATTTATTCCTGAAAAGGCGCCGATAAGTGAACAAAGTGAAAAGTTAAACGCAAAAATATCAACTATAACCGCTCTAAAGGAAACGAGAATCGACTGTGATATGTTACGTAACCTTGAAACAAATACACCATCTATAAGTAATGAGGCACGATCAACTCGTTCTCTTAGAGTCACTTCTACTGGTAAGCATATTTGCCGAAATAAATTACTTAAGAGTCATGAACCTAAAAGGCAAGTTTCGGCTGTTGACAAATCTAGCAAAGTGAAGAGAATTATTAGAAAAAAAGACCTAAAAGTTGGTTTAACTAATAAGGAGAGAATTATCAACGAGTCGCTTATATGTCACGAAACTATTGATCATGTACTAGGCGATTGTCAGAAACCAAAACCAGACAGAATAAATAAAGATTTGCCGCCGTTAAGAAAAGAAGATGTCATAATTGAAGAGATTCCTTTAAAAGACAATAAAGATCCAGATAGAAAATGTGTTAGAGTTAAACTTTCTAATGGCAAAACATTTAAAGCTACAGTATATGGAAAAATGCATGTTGATTACGATACACTGTTCGCTGAGCCTGCCATGAGAACTGTTTTGGAAGACGGCTTAACTGATGGGAGACGGTATACTTTAAACATAAAACAAGTCTCCAGGGCCGAAAAAAGTGATCCGAGTAAAATATTAGACAGAAGCATTCGTGAGTTAAAAATCAAGGAGGTGCCTGTTCCCATTCATACTGTGAACTTGATCAGTGATGATGAAGATGACGACATCCGTAGTGTCAATACGGAATTTGGAACATTCACTGTTAAAATCGACCCAGAAACAATATATAAACACCAAAAAAAGTTTACTCAAAGATGCGTCGTAAAGTTAAATAGGAATAATATTTTCAAAAGTTCACCAGTAAGCAGTTTGATTAGCCAAAACAAAAGTAAATCAGTTTCAATAGAATATAATAATACCATTATAGCACCTCAAGCTAATACTACTTCTGTGAGCGTCCAGGATGATTCGTCCGCAGTAACGTTAGAGTCTACTACACAATCAACACCTACACAAAATATTTCAGAAATTATCGAAATAGATGATTCGTCGAATGACAGTTTTAATAAAGCTCCAGAAAATACAATTCAAGAATCTGTGAGTAAAATTATTGAATTTAAAAGCCTGCTTCTAGAAGAGCTTGGTGTCGAGTGTAAGAAGACTAATGGTATTTCAAGTATAGACAAAACAACGCATTCTGTAATCGTGCCTGCTGTAGAGACCTTGACAAACGCATTATTGGAAGATTTGGGCGTGGCGATAGCAACAGAAATCCTAGACGATAAAATTAATAAAAATATTGAAGCCAAAAAGGATGAGCCAATAAAAGCCGAGGTGGCCCCTATAAGACATTGCGTTGTTAAAATAACAAAGTGTGACGAGCTTATCAAAAAATACGAAATGATAAATAACATGAACAAATGTTTCGTTGTTCTAAAGCGGTGTGACGAAGTAAAAACGACAAATCACATACAAACAAATAATATTGCTGCTGATCAAAAATCGGACGAATTGAACATAGAATGTAGTGAAGATTTTATTAACTTTGATATGGAAGATAGTGAAGATTCTCAGCGGTTATCTCGTTGCCCATCAGCATCGATTCTAGATAATCTATGGGATGATACATGTCAACCAACCGTAGAAAGCATGTATGGACGGAGTTCGCCTGTAATGGAAGTCTTTGAGGCGTTGGTATCTCTTGGAGACAAACCCGAGGATAGCTTTAAATTGGTTGAAAAAGTTGAAAATCTGTGGCTCTGCGAATCTGAGTGGACAATGTCAAAACACTCATTCAGTGTTGTAGAAAATCTGCACATAATAGAAACGAAACAACAAAACCAAAGCACTACATCTTTAACCAATAGCGGTATTTATGTCAAACATCCAATATCATATAAAGCATCTAAACTCGTTGCAATTGTCTTGAAGTACTTTGAAGAGAATCCTAGTATAATGCGTCGATTGCAACCTACATGTAAGGTGCTAAAAAGGGTGTTGATTAAAAGGCGCCTTAATAAACTTATTCGAAGAACTGATCAATCGGTGGACAATAATTTTGTAAGAGTACATAAATTGGGAACTTTAGCTTTAAAAGCAATCAACACCGAAAGCGGAAACTTAACGACTGCTGATAGGAAAGAAGTATCTATAGTTACAGATGTGACCCTTATTCAAGAAGAAGGCGAACATTGTAATAACTCAAAAAATCAATCTGTACCACATTTGAGGATTGGTGATCTAATTGCACAGGAAACAATCAAATGCTTTAATATACCTAAAGATAAAACAGTTTTGATTCCGGATGAACCTAAAAATAATAATGAAGTGATGAACAAAGAAGTAAAGATCAATGAGGTTAAGGTAGCACATACTGATATAACTAATACATTGTCTCAAGTAGAAGTTGTAGGAATACAAAATAAATCAGATGTAACCTTAATTCAAGTAGAGGGCGAACGTTGTAATTACTTCAAGATTCAAACTGAACCACATTTGAAGATTGGTGATAAAATAGCACAAGAAACAACCGAATGCTTTATAATACCTAAAGATAAAACACTTTCGATTCCTAATGAACCTGAAAAAATGGACGAAGCGGTGAGCAGGGAACTAAAGATTAATGTAGTACCGCAACGAGCGTATACTGACATAACTAATACACTGTCTCAAATAGAAGTTGACGAAATACAAAATAAAACGGACGTAACCTTAACTCAAGAAGAGCCCGGCGAACATTGTAATTACTCAAAGATTCAACCTGAACCAGATTTGAGAATTGATAATTTATTTGCAAAGGAAACAATGGAATGCTTGAATATACCTAAAGATAAAACTGTTTCGATTCCTAATAAACCTGAAAAAATGGACAAAGTGGTGAACAGAGAAGAAAAGATCAATGAGGTTAAGGGAGTTCCGCAACAAGCGCATACTGATATAACTACACTGTCTCAAATAGAAGTTGTTGATAATGATGTACCGGATGTGACTGTAGGTGAATACTGTAAAGAAAATAATGTGATAAATGCTAATATAGTAGATAAAATAAAACCATGTTGTGTATTGAATGGAAAATCACCAAAACCAGAGAAACCCGTAAGTAATGCAACTTCGTCTATAAATAACGATGTCAAAAAAAGTAGTAATGTTAGTGTCAATAGTGAAACAAGTGTTGAAAGTATAGAAAAGGACAAGACCCTTTTCCAAAGTTACGATTATGTGGGAAATGAGACAAATCACGTCATGGAAATTCATAACATGGAGCCAGGGAAGGATGCTACTCCTAAAATTAGTGACGTTGAGTCCCATGACGTAGATGACGATCAATGTGATCAATTTGATGTCGAACACGCTATTGTACCAAGTAATTGTGAACATGCTAGTAATTTAATGTTAACAACAGATGTAAGTCTAGACACTGCTGAAATAAGGGATTATTCTGACAAGCCTACATCATCAGACTCGCAACATCTAAACATTGACGTTGGACCGGCGGAAGAAAGTGTCGACAGTAAACAGGATGACACAGTCAATGCTGACCTAGTAGATGAAACCCCTGGGGCAATATACAAAGTTGAGACCATCGAGACAAATATTGAAAAACTTGCTTGTGTTACTCAAAATTTAATAGAGCACAGAGTACCAGAACATGTTGAAAATGTTACTGATAAAATTGAGCCTAAAGAAATAGGAAGGTCCTTGTTGACGGTGCCATGCGTTAATTCATTTAATACAGAGATACTGGTGCAACCTGTGGTCTTACCATCCGTTACCCGAGATCCTGACCATATCATCCTCGACTCTAAAGAACCTGAGACAACTTGTGACAACAAAGCTATTGTTGAACCATTTGATGAAACCCCTGTGGATGGGATACCCGATAAGTATAAAGAAGTTAAGAACACAAGCTTTGAAGAATCTGCCTATGCGACTCAAGATACTAGAGAGCTCAGTAGCCCAAAACATGTCGCAGACAAAAACGAGGTGGAATGTATTGAAAAAAGCGAAACCAGCGAAACAGAAACATCCGTGCTGTCTACACTTCATAATTTCACAAATACAGCAGATTTAGTGCATTTTACAGTCTTAGATGATCATTGTGTTTTCAATGAAGATCTTGTAACATACGAAGTTAAGACTACCGAGATAGGCGTAGAACAAACCACTATTATTACTCAAAATATGGAAGAGTTCAGTAGTTCTGAACATATCGCATATAGATCGGATACTCCATTAGAAATTAGTAAATCCAGTGATAAAAATGAGCATAAACAATTATCAGCAGTTGCGTCACCACCCTATAACTTTACAAAAACAGAGACCGTATTATCGCAACTTGCAGTTTCAGGTGACCATCAAAATCGTGCTTATATAGATAATATACTTTTACATGAATTTCCTATCGAGGAAATACCTGAAGAAGCGTATGAAGTAGAGATCATAGACACAAGCATTGAAGAATGCACAGATGTTGCTCTGAACACGAGAGAACTCGGCAGTCCTGAACTCGATACAGAACAATCGTTGGAAGTGGTAAGTGAGCATAAGCGAATAATATCACCTATTTTCTTTGATAATGAAGAAATTATGTTTAATTACCACGACTATACCAAACAACCAAAAATTAAGGAACGCGCGATACAAAGCGAAGAAAGTCGCTCACCGAATCATGTTAGCTTTGCCCATAAAGATAAGTTTGAAGCTGCTAATGTTGAAAGTAAAGAAGACTACAATAGTGAGAATGACAGGAGCTCACCAGGAATCTTCCATGATTGTCAAATGAAATCAAAATCAGATTACAAATACGAGCTTATTCAGGAAGATGATTGGCTTACTGTGATAACAACAGAAACAGGTAAAGAACAAATAACTGATATCGAAACCGAAGATACGGGTTTGAAGTTTGACCATGTTGAAGATGACCCAGAAAGCCCTTCAACGTTTAGTTGCGAAGATCGTGGCGTTACTCTTGAAGGTATCGAGTATAAAGACCCTTACATAGGCACGTGCTATATGTTTGCATTAAACAATTCTGGTTCAAGCGAAAGCTTAGAAGTTAGTCAAGATAGCTGTGACGTCATTGAAAGTTTCAATAGATCAGAAAATGCCGATCTATATAATGATTTACATAATATCGAATTTTGTGTTATTTCACCTAATGTCACTTACTCCAGAAAAACTTTAAAACGTAAAATGGACATGAGAGATGCAGATGTGGTAGATAAGAAATATAGAAAAGGTAAAATTGGTGATCAAACTGTGAAAGTAGTAGTAAAGAGATACAGAAAAGGCAAAAACATAGATTGTCCCAAACAAACTGTGACCAACATGACTGAAATGGCTTACGGCAAAGAATACAAGAACCTTTTAGAATACTGCTCTGCGGTAAAATTTTCATACTCTCGACCTTTCCATAAAGAAATTATCGAAGTCGAGTCGATGACGACCGATTGGCCTATCAATAACACCTACAATTTTACTCTAGAAAATAGCGTTGATGAAAATCTATTTGTGGATGTACAACACACGCCAATTTATCAACCAGACCCGGCATCGCAAACACTGGCAGAAGAAATTGCTTACGAATATGTGAAAACGGATGCCCTCGAAGGAAACCAATCTGACGAGGCGTATGATACCAATTTCAATATGGGTTTTGGTGAGGGGTCCGGCAGAGTCATACAAAATTTGAAGAAAAAGAGGGTTTCAAATGTTTCGGCTGCGACTCTGTCGGACGTAAAACAATCTCAGCCGTTCTTAGTGTCCGAGGATTACGACGAGTACGCAGTTCTCAATACGAACAAGGACGACCAAATAAAGAAAATACGACAATACGTCAAGTTTATCGAGCTCCGGGACAAGGTTAGGTCATTTTTCGCAAAAACAAGCAATGAACTTAAATCAGACTTGATGAAACAACATGCCAAAGAGTGTGACAGATCTGCAACTGCAGATTTTCCATATGATCTATGTAGCTTGGCCTACATTCAACCGCCGCCAGCAGAAACTATTGTTCAGGTTGTACAACTTGGTCAACTTCCAGTAAGCGCTGCTGCTCAAAATCCCATGAGTTGCGACCCTCGCGTAACTCAAGTGTCTGATGCAAGCCCACCACAATGTTCGGTAGACAATAGCCCCAACGGTGACTCCCAGTCTGAAATCAAAACAGAGTATACCGAATTGACAACAGCTGATTTAACTTTACCTTTAGTTCAAGAATACGCTCAACAAAATCACGTCATGCAGCAGAACTTAGAGTCGAATCAAATTAATAATTTGGAACTGACTGAACAAGCGATATGTTTAGAAATGGAAATAAAAGCTGAAGAAAAGCCTGAAATTAAGGAGGAGATACCAGAAATTAAAGAGGAAGGAAGTAATTCTTTTGATAATGCTGATCTAAACACACTTGTATACCCTAAACCTGAAAATATAGATTATTCGTATGAAAATAACATAAGCATCGGACATCGGACATCGGAAGCAACTAAATCGGATTCTAGTAGCACAGTATATGATTCGTCTGAGCAAAACTGTTCTGACACTTTTGCACCCAAACCAATACAACAGAATGGAGCTTCGGAAAAGACTGATCAAATCGCACACGCTATGAACGCTGCTGGTATCACGACCTCGCCAGAATCTACAAACGATTCCAGAGCTCATACGTTAGCGTGTTCACTGTCCCAAAATATTCGACAAGGTACAGTAAATACTACACAAACGACAGCAAATACTTATTCGAAAACGACATCAATTACCGCTATGGCCCTTCAACAAGCATTGGCTCAAATCCTACCACCGCCGTTAAATCAGACAAACAATGGCGACAACTGTCAGACATCTACGCCCGTCGGTCCTCAGGTTTTACATATTGTGCAAGGAAAAAATTCATCAGGAAATCAGATTACCCTCCTAGACAATTCGCAGCAATCTGTCATTAGTACGCCGAGCGGAACGCAGGTTTTGCATATTGTACAAAACAAAGGTGCAGCATCCGGGCAGGCTTCGAACGGAACTCTCGGACAGCAGCCCAATTCATTCGGTGGCCTCTCTTTAGTCGACGCTGGCCTCCAGCAAGCAGGAAACCAACTACTTCACATTGTCAATACTGGTAATCAAAAAAATGCTAGCCCTGGTCAGCTACTTAAACGGGTGAATCTTTTAACTAACCTTACTAACGTTCAAGGTTCTAATGAACAGAAGATGGTGCAATTTGTGTGTAAATCTGCCGATGGAAAAGCTATTCAGCTGAATGCCTCGCACCAACGAAGCATGGTTTTAAGACTACAACCCATTGAGACTTCTAATGTTCAAACCCCTTCAACTAAATCAACGGAACCGCCAGAGTTAAGTCCGTCTTCTACAATTTTAGCATCTAACAAGGAAAGTTCAAGTCAACAAGAAATAAAGTCACGTTCCATTTATGAAGAAAATTACGCAAAATTTATTCAAAACTCCTCCAGCAAAACACCAAATCAGGAAAAGTCTACTAGTCTACCAAAGTTCAACCAAGCTTTCGGCAAGCCTGTGTTTCAAGAAGGTACCCAAAAACAAGGCGACACTCCTAACACTAACTCTCATTTATCGCCGGTGACCACAAACTCTGAGAATGCAGAGTGTTCCGCCTCAGATAATGCAATGAATTTGGAACACATTAGACAAATAGGTAGTCCCCCAATGTTAATAAGAAAGCCAACCACGGTGACGACACAGTCTCAATCAAACCTAGTTCAACAAATCAAGCAATCGATCGCACCTATGAATATTCAGACCATGCATGGTGGGGTCATTTATACGCGGCAAATCCCAGTAAACATCGGTGGTGGCCAGACCATAAATTTAATTACAGTTCCTACCACTGAGTTAATAAACAATGAAGACACCCCTAAGCCTCAGTCTGCCAACCAAAATGAAGGTGAGCCTTCTATAATCAAGATTGTTCCGCAAAATCAAAATTTGACGAACACCGACAGCTCACAAGAGGAAAATAATGGCCACATGAGTTCGTCTAATGAGAACACACAGACTCCTCAACCACAGCCAGTCTTAACGCAGATGCGGATCAAACTACCAATGCTGAGCAAGGCGCCGCAAATGGTGCCGGGCGCTAGGGTGGTAAGACCCTCATTTTTCCAGATCCAGAGAAACGTCATCGGGGGAGCTAATCAGCCTGTTTACCAGCAGTTAGTGCTTACAGCTGCTTCGCCTCTTGGCCAGCAAACGATTAGATTGCCGCAAGCGCAGGCGTCTCGGCCAGTTAAAGTACCTTCCGAGAGTCAGTCTTCATCTTCCGAGTCGATGAGCTCTTCCACACTGGAGCAACTTCGAGAATTTGACATGGTCCTAGAGCAAGTAAAAGAAAGAAGTACAGTGCAACCAGCTGGAAATGCCAACACTAGTTCTTTCAAAATTCATACAATATCTTCTGACACTACCGACGGTACGAGTTCTGGCAATTTCTCGAGTGAATCATCATCAACTCAAGTCTTATATTCAATTGGAAACAATCAGGCGCTGAACGTGGCTTATGTTAATAGAAAAGCAACGGTCACTACACCTACTACATCCACTTATGTCCGATCCCCGGATTCGTCAGGTATCGCAGACTCGCCTACGTCTTCGACACACGTACAAATGCCACACACCTCCACCTCGGACTCGTCACCAACTGATATGACTTCCCAACCTAAACCAGCTAAAGTCGGTTCAAAATCAAAATCAAGGAATAAGGCTTCTTCGAATCCGCCTAACACGCTGAAGCTCAATACTGTACCGCCAAAAACATCATCGCAAAAGCCACTAGAAGATGAACAGACCACGCAGAGAATTCTTTACATACTAGCCGAATATAAAGAGCAGGTGGAAAATTCTCCAGATAAAGATAAACCGGCCCCACGCAGGAGATCTAACCCACCATCAAATCCGGGGTCTTCGAAACGTAAAAAGTGTTCGGGCTCGCGTCGTTCTGGAACGCACGATATGAGCCCGGTCCACGGAGATGATACCTGCCGTACCATGGGTTCTGAAGACAGCAGCTGCGGGACTTCGCAGGGCGATTGCAATGAAAGCTGCCTCGACAGTCACTCCCCACAAGACAGTCCGCGGAAAGTCGCTAGAAAGATAGCCTTCGACCAAGACCCGCCGCTTGTGCAGAACCGTCCGCAACCGCATAGGAACGTCATCGTCGCAGACGGGCAAACGATCACCGTCGCGCGCGGAGCCACCGGCAAGCCGACAACGGCCGTCCTTATGCCAGCAAACTACATCTTACCCGTGTCAATGGTCAAGGGCGGTCAGCAGATCGCAATTATGACTAATCGCGGGCCGAAGCTGTTGACGGTTGGAGGGGAAGCCGGCACGGCGGGCGCTCTGCTGCTGCAGCGTTTGATTGGTCCGGGGGGTTTGAAGCCAGTGCTGGCGCGGCCGGGCGTGCGGCAAGTCCGCTTGCCTGCCGCCGCGCTGCAAAATCTTCAGGCGTTCAACTTGGCGGCAGCGACGACGGTGCAGAACCCAGACAGCACAGCGTCCCCGTCGCCCGGGCCGACTCCGCCCGAGCTGGTGGACTCGCGCGCCACCAGCTCCCCTTGGACGGACCGAGACGATGTGAAGCCGGAGAGGGGCTCCAGCCCGGAAGGCTCAGAGCCCTGGAACCTGCCTGCCTCCGAATACACCTACGAAGAAACCGTGCGGACGGACAACATGGACCGGACTGTGCTGGTGAGTGTTTTAATTCAACCGCTTGTCGTTCTGTTTTGGAATTATCAGTGGGTAATTTATTTTGATGATGAAATTTTAGAAAACTTGATTTAGAAAGTTTTTGCGTTATACTTAAATACTGCTGCAGGCGAATGTTTTTGTTGATTAAAGATTAGTAACCTTACTTAACTGATGATTCCAACTATCGCAATATGTGACACAAATTTTGCAACTTCAGGACGCGATCCCAGATCGATACAGTCCCGATATGGAGGCGCAAAGGATATTTGATAAGATGTTCGACGTAGACTCGAAAAAGTCTTACGCCGTCGATTCGCCGCGGTGCGCTTACGATATTGACGCGAGTGATTGCGACGATAAGGCCTACCAGGTGATCTTTCGTAGAGCCGTCGCTGACCCTTGACTGGCCCTGAGCTCGCTCGCTATTACCACTAGACTACGGACACTCGGAAGTCTCGTTTGACGCTTGCCATCCTAATACAATATACTCTTGGTATCACTATGGCTTGAATCAAATATTGCCTTCGAAGCTCAGTATTTGCTAAAGTAAAACTTGTCGTCTTTATAAGGATCAGGAGGATCAGGTCGGGAATAAATGGTATATCTAGTTATATTAAGTAAATAATACGTTTTCTTCTCTCCTGTTCGCAATGTAAGAATTTCCATATCTCAATAGCGAGATGAAATTGAACTGTACTGTGCCTAGCCAAATAGTTACTTTCTTCCAAATATTATAAGTTTTTCCGTAACTAACAAAAGTAGCTTTTATTAATTTGCAGAGAAGTAGTTTACTTGCTGATAAATCCAAATTAAGAATGAAAAGCTTTATTCCAATTAATTCGCCGACATCTAGCTTGATAACTGTCCTAAATTAAGTTCGCATTATTTATTCCTTCTATCTTAAGTTTGCAGTAGATATGCCAATAATTTAGAAGCAAAGAAAGTATTTTCTTTTAACATTACAATAACCATGGCCGTTCGTATCAAAACTAGATATTCCATTAACTTACTTACCTATCCTAAGATATCGTTACAGCAATTATGCGCAGTCCAGTCATAATAATATCCTATTGGAATAGCAAGACTTTATATAGTGAATACTGAGCGTTAGTGACCAAAAACTATCGTGTAGGATTGAACGTGGTACTACTTCTTATATTTCTAACACTAAATAGAATTATGTGATAGTATATTTAGAAAGGTACACTACTATTTACTAACTTAATTACTAACAAAATTTGTAAAAAATGTATGATACCCCGAGAGGCCCTCTATAAATTGGGAGTAACCTTCATTTTTAAAAATAGCAGTAATTTTGTTTATTTATTTACTTAAAAATTAATTGATTGTAAAAAGATGCATTTTTTTTCTGTTGAAAAAACATCTCAATTGGTTGCTCCTTTTGAAAGACGGACAAACAAACAACATGGATGACCGGTCCGAAGAATCACTTGGTCTTTCACTGAGTGAGACTTTTCCTTGCTTTCCAAACCAATTAAAAAGTCGTTTCACTTATAAATGACATCAGACTCGGTAGTGTAAACTGTACCACGTTCAAATTCTCTTAGATAGTACCAATAGTGGTAAAGCAGCGTGTGGAGGGCCTTTAGAGAGCCTCTTAGTAGCCCTGCACGCCTCCGTTTATTTTGTCAGCTGTCTTCGTTTGGTGGTAGTTTGCCTTAAGATTGCTTGGAAGCGACGTCGGCACTCGGTAGCTTCGCTGCAAAGGCTTTATTGCAGCTTGCTTATCATGCATACCTCTGAATAAGCAAAATCGATCCTTACGTGATTAAAATTCCTCGAAACAACGAAATTTTACAAAATGATTAAGTTCAAGTCAATTCAAAAGAGGTTTTAAAGCAAAGAGGTCGCTTCTTTTCAAAGCGATCTTAAGGCATCCTTTCACAGGACGATGTTAAGTCCGTTGTAGGAGTTTTATTCATTATCGCCCGTTAATTTAATAGTTAATGTTGTTTTATATTTGGATTCCGTTACGAACAGGTACAGCTTCCTCTCATTCGTGGATTAGTTAGAACTTTGAACTCTAAATGTCTTTATTTTGCATGTTGGTCGACGATTCGTTTCCATTGTCGCGTACTGCATATTCGTGCATGATTCTTGTGTTAGGCTGATTCCACAATTAAAATTGCTTTATCGATTTATATTAAAACTCATCGTTAACTCTAATTCTAATAAAATCAAGTTTTAGCAATCGATTCTACAAATTTCTCGGTTCTGTTGCTGAGAAGTTTTCGTAGAATCGGTTTAACTTAGCTATAAAAAATATACGTTAATTTGTAGTGGAATCAGTCTAAAGATCTTCATTAAACCTACGGTGTCTTTCATTAGTCGTTGGATAAAATCAAAAGTTATTTAACTAGTATTAAGAAATACATTAAATTATAAAAATTAATAACAATATGATTTAAAAGCTTTCAGCTTCGGAGATGTCTTATCACCATTTGTTCGCTTTTCAAAGTTCAGAACACAAAGAGGTTGGATAAAGGACAACACCCCAAAAGTGGTTCTTAATATTCCACTTAAACAACAAGGACCTTACACAATCATAAGGGTGCGGCTCCACTGAGGCGGAGATGAGCGGAGTGGAGCGGAGCTGTGCCAATATTGACGAATGGAATCTAAACTAACGTGCACAAGGCGCGCTCGACGTGACCGCATACGCCTTCTATTGGTTAATATTGACACAGCTCCGCTCCGCTCCGCTCGTCTCCGCCTCAGTGCAGCCGCACCCTAACTAAGTAGTGATTCCATTTTAACTTACAGTAATACCAGGGTATTAATAGTACTCCCTGTCTATAGTTTTCATTCTGTCTTTGGCATAATGAATGCCAGAATGAATGTGACAGCGATAGACGGCCGAGTGCTATTAGTATTGTAATTGTAACACATCTGTAAAGACCGTTCGACGTTCTATATTTGGAGCTTGACGTAAATTCTAGATTAGTATACAACTACATGCAAGAGGGCCTTTACTTCAGTTTTTTACCCCTAATCTTGTTATGTTGTTGCATTCACTTCCCTAAATCAGAACCCCACAATTCGACGGACTAAAAAACTCGAGTCAACGCACAAATGTTGCCACAATATGGGCAGTGCTGTTCGTATTAATATAAATTATTGGCATAGAGGTATCCAAGTCCTCAGGGTAGGCAAGGTCTTAAGATTGTAGTCTTGAGAATGCACAATATGTCTGTGGGTCACAGTCTCATGCGATGCCAGAAAAAAGTTTACCATATTTGTATTTGTCATTAGTGTCATTACCTTGTTTTTTTTTGATGGGGTATTCTTAGTAGTTCTTTGAAACTCAGAATTGACAGACCATGTAGGTCAAGTCGATACTGACACTGACATTTCCTTATCTATGTAATAAAAATGAATGTTTGTTTGTTGTCCTCTATTATTAAACCATTGATCAGATTGTGATGAAACTTTGGTCACATACATGGTACATCTGTAATCTCTTTTTTGTAAGTGTTGGTAGACTCAGTACTTGCAGAAGGAAATAAAGTGCATTTTACATCGTCATCTGCTGTTTTACTTCCTAAAATATAATGTGCGAAGGTCCTTATTGGTATAAGTGGACTATAAGAACTATTCATTAAGGCTACAGGCTACATAAAAGAACCTCATTGACTATGAACTCCGAGAAGTGTTGCTTGACTTCTCTAATGCGTGGTTTGTAGGTTGTGCAAAGGAAGGATGGTACGCAGCGGCAACACCGTCTCACCCACGTGTCTGCGGCTGCTCTGAGGCACAAGTATGCCATCCTGGAGCATGAATTGAATCTGCAGGTACGTACTTGTAACCGATTAATAAGGTTAACGTCTGTATCTGTATGTCTGTCTGTGGCAGCTCTCAAACAGATAGACCAATTTGGACGTCGTTTTTTTTAACAGAATTATATCGGCTTAGTACCAACTTCACCAAACGATGTTAACCACTTAACAACCGATTAGAGCGTTAACAGCTGTCAAAATGTATGAACTAACAGTCGATTGACATTGATTAAATTTAACATCGTTAGGTGAAATTGGTACTAAAGCTAGGTTTCATAAAATGACGAAGTTGGTTAAAAGCTGTTTAATTGTTCTCACCTCTAAAAGTAGGCTTCACCGGCTTTAAATATTATATCGGGGGTTTATCTATTTTTAAGTTATTTCTTCCATCTTTCTAATCGATTTCAGATCTTGGACAAATTAATCTAAATTACAAATACTCGCGCACATAAAAATGTAGGGAGGCATAAACAAGAAAATTCATGTCTTCATTTCGTGATATTAACGCATACATTTACGAGCATATTTGAGAATATTATGACCAAAAATATGGTACACGATAAAGACCCTAATAGTTGATCGCTTATTCTACTCGCATCGTCGGCGGTGGGACAAGTGCCTAAAAATGATAATCACATTGTACCTCCACTCATCTATTCCGTGTATAAACAAAGAGCGTGATTTCAGAAGTCGTTGTCGGAGGAGTGCGAGGACCTCGGCGTGGACTCCCCGTCGGCCTCGGAGCTGTTCCCGGAGGCGGAGCTGCTGTTCGCCGCGTCGCCTGCGCACGAGCACAACCACGACGCGCACCACTCGCACACGCGTGAGTACAGACCCTCTAATCTAGTCGGTAAAAACCATATCGTCTTTAACCATGCGGTCAATATAAACCTTGTAAGACTGAGAAACATAAGTTCCTTCCATAGGGATACGTCCAATTACATACATACTCACACACCTTTACACGCACACATTCATATACACCAACACACAAACACACACCACACAAATACACACAGAGCTAAAATTTACCTTCCGGATAGCTTTATCTGGGGACTGAAAAATCAGCCATTAAAATAATATAGAACTAACATATCTTTAAAATTTAATGTTATAAACAGTAACCTAACTTAGAAGTAGCCGTAACTTAACAGTAATCTTAATATTATTATTTTTTGTGTTTTTTTCCCTTTTATTTCCATAAATATGTTGTTCTTAACGACTCACTGTACATGTTAACGGGCAACCACTGGGGGCTGCAACACAGTGAAAACTAACGCAGTCTCCATGGCTCCAATTGTAACATATGTATATTTTGATCAATAAAGATTTTTATTATTATTACCTATATTATTATAATTTTTATTGGCTAGCCTTTGACTGAGCTTCAACTAAAATTTCAGCACAACCCATCCAAAGCACCATTCCCCAACCGGACCTGGAGGACCAGATCGCCACGGACCACCTGATCCCGCGCGAGGTGGACATGGGCCTGGACGTGGGCATCGTCACCGTGGCGCCCGACGGCAGCGCCACCATCGCCCTCGACCAGGAGGAGTTCGCGCGCTCCCACCCCAACACCACCTTCCACAGCGAGCCTACTGACGGAGAGGTACCTACCACGCTTTACAGGGAAATGAGCGGAAGATCGGGCTTTGGTAATAACGAATGAAACTTTTGAATAGTGACATTATTGCAGTTAAAAAGTGTTACTTTTGTACGAGTTCGAGTTTAACGTGCGATATATAGTTGAGTTTTCTTTTCACTCCCCAGTTATAGTTATAGGATATATGGGTGTTAATTTTAAATAAATACACCCCATTGCAAAAAAAACGGAGAACTACAAAATGAAGGAAGATTATTTTCTAAAACGAAATGAATTACAGTGCGATAGCACTTAGAAGATGCTTCGGGTTTGTACTTGTCTCTCACTCGGTCTGATACGCTCTTATTAAGAGCGAGTGAGAGAGAAGTACAAACCCGAAGCATCTTCTAAGTGCTCACCGACTGTATCTTAGTTTGGATTTTGTACTTTAAAGTTTAACTTCCTAACACTACCTCTATATTGAAACTACCCGAAATAATCAAAAGTGCCTGTTTTCTTTGCAAAGGGGTTTAGTTGAGATTATAGTCTGCAGGTAGGAGTCAGATTAAGATTGGAAACAAAGCGGAGAAAATTTAATTTCAACGACAAATGAAGACTGAAACTTGTTAGACAATGATGAAAAGAATCTCGCTCTCGAACTAATTGTTCGAATAAAGAGTAACTAATCTTATTCCAGGTACAACAACCCTTTACAATAACCGGTCTGAAAGGGCGACACATCACGTCGACGATATTCCACTCGAACAGCGCGCCGGCCACGGTCCTGATGACGGCCCCGCAGGCCACCGTCATCTCGCAGGCCTCCGAGCACGCCGTCAAGTACGAGATCGAGAACATGATTAACAACATGCCTAGCTCGCACAACAACGACGTCAACCTCTCCTCCGTGCTGGTCAAGGACGACGGCCTCACCAGATTCGACAGCATCCTCACGGACTCGAGGGAACTACACCTCGGCAACACGGCGTCCGCCATAGTCCACTCCTCGGGCAACGCCGCTCAGGTGATCCGAAGAGTTCGCTACGAGGACGACAAGAGGAACAGGGACAACGCATTCCTCCTGATCGACGAGCCCGGAAACGTGATCGCCGGCGACGACGCCAAGATGGTCGCCGAGGACAGCGGAGACGCGCACGCCGATCTCGCGTCGATCGCGGACGCGGACGACGACAGATCCTCCCCGGGGCGGCACGCGGAGCTCTTCTGGGAGTCGAACTCGGCCTCCGAGCGCTCCGAGGGCCGCCGGCCGCTGGACTTCAGCAGCGACAGCGACAAGTGCTGCAAGAGTCCCTTCGACGAGACCAACTCGACCGACTCGAGCGGGCCCGGCGCGCCCGCGCGGCTCGACTCGGTGATCAAGGAGGCGCGGCGGCGGCAGCGCGGCGGGCTGCGCACGTACCCGGCGGCGCGCGCGTGCGCGCCCGAGCGCAGCGTGAGCGGCAAGACGCGCGCGGGCGAGCGCTCGCCGGAGGCGCGGCGGCGCGCGTCGGGCCGCGGCGTGGTGAAGCGCGGCTGCCCGTGCTGCTCCGGGCCGGCGCCCGCGCCGCCGCGCAAGCGCCCGCGCCCGCGCAAGCCGGACCACTGACTCCCCGACTGATACCGATCTCGAGGTTCACACTTTTTTTTAGCTATACTGTAATAAATTGTTAACTCGTTTTGTATATAATTTTATATCTAAGCGAACGTCCGCAGCGGATTCGAGAGTGATTTATTTTGTTGATGTTTTAATTTTTAAGTTAAAATGGTTTCTTAGGCGTTCCTAAAAGGTAACCGGTCACCGGCCAGTTCAAATGATGTATCTTAATTTTATATCGACCCGACGCGTGCGGCGCGGTCGCGAGACTTTGTATTTTTTTTGTTATACTTCGTCGTGTATGATATCCGTTCGCATATTGTGCTAATATGTGATTGTATAATAATGTATTTCGATAGGTTACCTTCATTGTAGGATAAGTGTTTCAAATAGTGATTACAGGCCATACTCATTGTGAATTTATTCTTTTACGCAGTATATGTACTTTTTAATTGAATAAATAGTTTGAAAATGGCATTTCGATGACGGGGTGTCTCAGCGTGTCGATCGCGTTGCCATTCACCGAGGGCTCGTAGTGTTAGACCCGCTGACTGTATTATATTCTAGCTTAAGTTGTTAACCGACTTCCAAGAGAAATCTGCACAAATTGATTTTAAAACACAATGGACTTTCGTCGGACTGCTATTTATTTTTGAGACATTTTTTTTCTAAATCTAACGATCGGTGCCAAACCGTAGACAATCGCCCGCGTCCGTCGGACGCCACCATTCCTGTAAAACGATCAACTGATTTCTAGCGAAGTTAAGTTAATGCGAATTTGGTATTCATAGTGTAAAACGTGTAAATAATATGTTGTCCCCCCTATTTTGTTCCGGGGGGCGTGTCTGTCTAGTCACTATTGTACCGGTATAATAATAGTTTAATGGCAGCGGGCGGCGCGGCTGCCCGCGCCCGCTCGTGTACATAGCCCTGAGATATACTGACAGCTACCAGCTCGTACTGCGCTGTAAATAAGACATGTTTAAACGTGTAGTAGCCGTCACGGCCGTATTTTAGATAGAATTGTAAGTGGCATTTTCTGTCGGCCCGACTCAATATAACCCATAGTTCAGGAAGTTACTTCAGTAGACGTACGTTAGTGTTATTAGGTACCGTCAACGATGACAGGCGGCGCCTGCGCCTGCTGTCATTATGGCAATATATGACGAATATATTATCGACTCGGGCTCGACGCCCTAATTGATAGTCTTTCTATAACTTGTCTTCGTTTCTTCTGGAAAATTTGCCATTGTTTTTTAAATACGGTTAATTTTTGGTATCCAGTAAGTTGTTATTGTTCTTGATATGGCCGACGCCTCTGCTATGACGATTTCAGTATTCCGTTTTGTTATTATATTTTTCATATGATATGTAGAAATTTAAAAGTTTTATTAGCTATAAATGGAAATAATAAGTAATGAATAGGTTTCGTCATTTATTTTTTAAATCACCAGATTGTGTTTTTTGTGATTACTGTAAACATTTTTTTAATGCTAAAGAGAAAATGATCATTAAAACCTATCTATTAAATAATTTGGGTGTTTAATTTTTTCCTTAAAAATATCAAGTTAGCTTTCCAGCTAAATATATTAGTTACTGCTTCGACAAGAAAAATAATATAAAACTTAAACAATATAGTTGGATTGATCAAATCAAGCGCAGAGCAATCCTAGCTCCGCGCAGTAATCCCTAGGCTATTCCCACCAGTTACCACCGATTTGTTACCTCCGGCAACAGATGGGAATGATCGTTCCCGGTAGTTACTAAGGAAGAAATATTTTGGCAACTTGAATAGAAATTCCCTATTCATTCTAGTGGTAACAGCTGGGATTTTTATTCCTAGTAGTTACAAATGGTAACAAAATGGTGTTTACAGGTGGGAATCCCTGTGAGGGACCGGTTTACCCATCGAAATATAATAAGTATGGAAGAGTAATCGACGCTCAAAATCTGCCCCACTGACTTAGTGCCGGCGGGGGTGGAGCTATTAATGAGTGCCGAACTGTCTATCAGTCGACTTTCTGACGTAGTGTCAAACAGTTGTTTACAATCACAAAAGAAAAAATCGATATTAATGATTACCGGATTTAAATGACGCTGCAACCATGCCAAGTTGCATTGTAAATTGGTGCAGGACCCACACAGATGCAAAACAAAGCGATATTTATTTTCATTAGTAAGTTATTGAATTTTTAATATTCCATACCAAAATGTCATGGCCGATGTTATGCAATATATCTTTGAAAAATGTGAATTACAAGCAACTACTTCGATTGAATAGGAAATTAAATTTTATGTCATCTTTACTATCGTTAGTTTATGTACATAATAAAAAAAACGAAATATGACCTTTTTAAGTTTTCCAAAAAATGAAGAACGCCGTCTGGCTTGGGTGGATGCAGTTCGTCGCGAATTGCGAAACGAGAATTGGATGCCTAGCAAACATTGCAGGATTTGCAGCATCCATTTTGATGAATCGGATTATGTCATCTCAAAAACTGGAAAACATTTTTTAAAAGTCACAGCGGTCCCAAATTGTACAGTACGTAGTCAACATTTATTTACAATAATTTAATTAATATTTAAATGAATATCAGACGTCGAGGAGTTTATCACAGGTCTATTAGATGTGTTATTCTCGCAATATTTAATTAACTACGATAATCATTGTAATTAAGCTATTATCATCACAAAGTGATTGATCGCGTATATACTATTTTACAACTTTATAATAGTGTAACATAAGTAAGTAGAGTTAAATGATTCAAGGGGAACAATCATTCAATCATATAAAAAAATGTTAATAAAATTCGTTATTCAATTACTGTGTTGTTTTTGTATTAAACCATCCACGTCAAATGTTGAAAGACATGGCCGCGTTCAAATAACCCTTATGAAAAAAAAATTGACAAATGGAAATCTAGTGTCAGAGAGCTTGTAACAGTTGTAACCAATTGCAGATTTTTGTCTTTCAAACGGTATAAAACCTTACTGAAATTACTGTCTACTCAAACGTTATACCAGCATCTGACATAAATGACTTCATACCTTAACTCAATTAATATTTAGTTGATTATTGAAACCACTCGATACATAAGATCTTTTCATTTCAAAAAGTGGGCGTTTTGGAGCGGATTTGTCAGTCGTTTTTGTTAGACGTTACTCTTCCATACTTATTATATTTCGATGGGTTTACCCGTTAGGCTGAATTTAAAATTAAAATGAGTCGATCCGGATCACCACGCTATCCTTGAACGCTCGATCAGTTAAGAGTAGTTCAATCCAAAAAGCTTACATTTGCCGCACAATAGAACTATTTACACCACAAAATGTTCATGATGACGTCACAGGAACGTCTCTAACAAGTAAACTAACCTAAATCCACTTCACTAATCAGCAGCCCAGTTTCTCTTGTCCTTGATCTTCTTCATGACTCCCAGAACCTCGATCCTGAACTCCAAGCGCTCATCTTCATTGTACTTGACCACAGTTGGCAACAGCGAAGCGAAGAAAGCTTCGTCTTCATTCATTACTCTAGCATCATTCGATTCTTCCACCTCTACAAAATCTATCCCATTATCAAACATTTTATCAGGTTTCTTAGTAGGTATTACGTATTCCTCATTATAATCAACCTTCTTTCTTTTCCTAGAGCTATAGCTAGGTTCCTCGTCCCTTTCTTCCTTCATATAAGATATAGGGATCTCGTTATCTTCGTGTGTGTACAGCATTGCGTGTGCGCTGATTTCCTCTTCTGGGGTAACTTTGAGGAGGAATTTCAGGTGGTTGTAGAGTAGGTACTTCTTTTTTGGTTTACCCATTTTCTGCTTGAGGGATTTGATGAAGGTGTCCCGGATGTTGGTCCATTTGTTTAGGATGTGCTCTCCTGGAAATGATATGTTGGTTAGTATAGGAACAACGTTCATACGATGAAGGTACCATGTATTGGGTTCAAGTCCCAGCGGTGACGTTATTACTGTTAATTTGGTGTCTATACTCTAAATACCTACACATAAATCTAGTCCCAAACTAGGATTAAGTATATAAAAGTAAGAAAAGAAAGAAAGAACATCATTTATTCGTGACAAACATAAACAAGAACAGATAAAAACGTACAAAAAGAAAATAGCCACGAAATGGTCCCAACTCAGCGTACCTAAACCACATAATTATTTGAAAACAAAACATAAATAATAAAATGAGAAAAAGATAAAAATAATAATAAACGTAAAACTCATAAATTCCCAAAGCATATCCTAGGTACCTATGTTTCAATAAGATAAGAAGTGAAAGATTTTTCTATAGGTATGGAGGAGGCAATCGAGCGCATAATTATAGGCCAGTGTGTAGGGTTTTCTGCTTTGCAAAAGGTGGAGCAGTTTTTTTTTAATTTATTTTGTTAAGGAACGCTGTCCTTGAGGGAGGAGGGGAGGCATGAGCCGCCATCTTGAATTAAAGGTGCCAAAAATTGTTCTTACGAATTTTGGGTCTTAGAGTTGTCGGAAGGGTCTTTTTCTATAGAAACTTATTAATTAGGAAATTTTCACTTATACCTAAGTATCCTTAAAAATTTAAACCGTATTTTTTTTATTCGTTTGGCAAAACTTTTTGTTGCTGACTGTAATTTTTATTACAGAGTCCCTTCTGCTTATCGAGACGAAAGTAACGAATCGAAACTGGGTTCTACGTTAAGTACAGCGGGGGTTGTCGCCAAACTTTCAAATATACGGAACAAACGCGAGAATATCGACAAGCATAACTTATGGAAGCAATAAAGAATTGAGAATTGAGCAAACCAGCGCATACCTACGAATTACAATGAGGTGTTTGCGAGTCCCAAGCTTTCATTCCACGGCTGAACCAATAAACAATAATAAAATATAAGTAATTATATATCTAAACAATTTCTCTCTGTCTTGTTCTTATTTGTATCTAAGTATGTAATGTAATTTTGTATTATTGCGAATACATGTCTCTTTATCCTTTATTTTTAAATAGCGTAACGAGCTTATTTACGATCAGCGTAGGTACCTAGAATCCGTTTATCGAGGAAAAGCACTATTCCCTAGGAATGTTCTAATATTATCGGTATAAACAGTAGCAAATATAACACAGTTTCATTTTTGTAAAAGTATAACCCAATAACTTCCAACGGTAGCTATAATAGTTTCTAATCCACGATGACGCGCCCCACCATTAAATTTAACGTACATTTACGCAATCACGTAACGACTTTGGTGTTCGTCTAACTAAACACTATTAGTAAAATATCGATTGCCACACGCGACATATACGTTACGACAACGTCACAACAAAACATACCAAACGAAATTAAACTTAACATCTTAAGCAACAATCGTCATTATGGCTTACCCGTTATCCGCTTCTCTTCAGCCGTCATTGTGTCGTATTTGTCATCCAAGGAGCTAAATATTTCTTCCCAAGCGAGTCTCCTTTCCACTCTATCTTTGTAGTTTTCCAACGTTTTATCCCAAAGACAAGCTCTGCTCTCTACACCTTGTATTAATTGAACCACGTTATATTTAAAATCTCTGCCCATTTCGATTAAATTATTTATAAACTGTGTTTATCCTAGCTCGGTCGTCCCGTCACTGACGTTCGTGGAAACTCGTGCGGTGTCGGACCGTGCCGTGTGTATGCATCTCTCTTTTTCGTTGCGTTGTGAGCGAGATGGGAAGTATGCCGAGGTCAAACGCGATCGTGCCGAGTGTCGTGTCGTTGCCGTGTTTGGGTTAGAGGACTAGATTAAGTTGGTCCCTCGCAAGCGATAGACAGCGGATATATTGAACGAGTTCGAATGGCGGGTACGGTGCAAGTTATTTTGGTCAATTGATAATGTTAGGTTTCTATGTGGTTTCGGGAAAAACGTTCCTTTGCGGAAACATTATTAATATAATAATATAGGTACTTACCTATAGGTTTGGTGTGATATTAACTGCTCTATAGCGAGATGATACGTAAACATTTAAAATTCTTGACTGACATTGCTATCGTTGGCTATTCTTAGCTAAACCACAGATTAAATAAGAGTTTAAGAACCCTAAATTGATTCATGCATTGTCTCCGTCATTCCCTTTAGTTTAACAATGTAGAAACCGATCGAAAACTGTATTGTTAAGACAATAACGAGAAAAGGTCAACTTAATTGCGAATAAATACCGCTCAAAACTATACTGGAAAATAACTGAAATCACAGAGCTAAAAAAAATACCAACGAACTGCAACGAACTATCAATTCAAACTCAGAACTGTCACTGTATCGTTGATAAGGGTCATAATCATAACATCCTGGTAAAGTGATGATGAATCCTTTTAACACGAGATATCTTAATGTTGTTTCTTGCGGCTTTTCTTCTCAGCAGTGGTCTCCTCTTGGGAAGCACTGGTAGATTTTGACGTGAAAAGTGCCCGTTCGGTTCTTAGTGAGTAACTCATTCGCCGGCAACGCATATAAGCGTTTTCCCGTTATTATTTATTTTATACCCTGCTTATTTTTTACCCAGGTCTTACCGATTGACTAATTAGGTACTTTCTCGCTCAAGGTACGTTTCCAGATGTATGATTTCGGGTAAGTAAAAGAGATAGATACACAATAATTTATTGTTTTGATCAGTTCACACTGTAGCGGGCGAGAATTCTCTACCTACTTTCAAACCATCCTCTTGCTTTATAAGTTCTAGTTCAACTAGGTCGTCGACGATCGTGTTTCAATAGCCTAATGGTATTGAATCAATAGATAAGGCCTATTTTTAACGCTCCATTAATTTCCAAAATAGGTTGCATTTTAATTTCTAGACATAGACTAAGTCGACTTGTGCACGTCCTTCTGTCACTGAAACTGTTCATTTATTCGCGAAAGGGGTGACACAACTCAAATGTGACGTCATTGTATTTGGATACTAGAAAGCTATGAAGTTATGATTGAAATTTGTATGAAATTTTGGTTCGAGATATGTCGTTCTTGGAGTGAATTAACGTTTTATCGATCGATGCGCGCGCATGCCTCTCCTGTCATAGAAACGTGCAAATATTCAGTTTGCCCACAGCCCGAGGTTTTAGTACAAAATATACAAGAAAAATCACAGTTCTCATAGTTTTGCTATCGAAGAGACGTGATTTTAGTGTATATTAGTTTTACCATGTATTTGTAGTTCAATACCGGCTTTTGGGTGAGTATTTATTATTTTCTGTCGATTTGTTAGTTGGTGAAAAAGAAAGAAAATGTGAAAATGTATTATTACCTACTACTAGTGATTTCTTTTTAAGTTTAAATCAAACAGTTAGTTTGAAAAGTTGAGTGCAAGCCTTTCAAGGTTATGCGACATGCGCCAGTAGCATGTCGGCATTTCGGCATGGTGTAACTAAAATGTCTAAATGCTAACTGAACTCTTGGCTCTAAAGTTATATTGGTTGAATTTGGTACCATTTAAATCAAATAAAATAGGAATGTTTCATCTTAAATTTGATCTCCCTTATTATCTTCCATTTTTAGGTAAGTACTGTCATATATTTATTGTTTTATTATTTTAAATATAAAATGATAACCACTTCAGCGCCTTAAAGTATTTGATAACTTCCAGCGATAACACCTTGACCTAACACTTTGCTACTATTTTTATGTAGGCGTTTAATTTGATACGACTTATTTAACTATGTAGATAGGTACATAGAAAGAACGAATGGCTAAGTATATAAAACTGATCAAACTGCAATTACTTTGCGGCTTCTTTAACATACAATTGGATGAATAGCATAGGGATAGTATCTGAGTATACCCAAGGCCGTCTTGAACTATGCTGGGGCCCTTGGGCACACAAGGATTTGGGGCCCCTTTTGGAAAGTAAAGAAAGTGAATTATAGGTATTAACATTCTTTTACTATGATCTCGTGAGAAAAATTAACGGTCCTTGGGGCCCCCTGACGATGGGGGCCCTGGGCACGGGCCTCGTGTGCCCTTATGATAAAGATGGCATTGTGTATACCTATATGTACGTATAATATAATGATATCCATGTATTTTAATAGTTTTTGATACCTCATTTAGGGAAAATAGCCAACTTTCTGAATTTAACGTTTTAACCTAAAACAACAGACGTTAAGTATGCTTTAGTTAGGTCAAAACAAAGTGGATGGTGGACTAGTGTAGTATATAGTAGTGAAACCTGCCCACAACGCCGGTTGTTGTGGATTCAGTTTGTAAACCAAGCTACCAAGGTCAGGATTACCGTGAGAGGAACCTACACACGTGCCGAAGCGTACCTAGGTACTGCTGTTTGAATCTTTTCTTTGAAGGCGGGGGTAGCCTTTTCGTACTTCGTAGCCCAATATAAAAGCCTCTTATCTTATCACTTGCGTAACATGTCAAACTAAACAAATATATCCGAATTTTCACACCGCTTCTCATGTCACAGTACATGTAAACAGTATGCACATTTTCCCACCATTTGTTTCCGAGATCATAATAAAAAATTAAAGCCGTTCACCTGTTTCTGCCGCCAGTAGGATGTGGTCGGTGTGCCTGCCGGGATGGGGGGCGGCGGCGGCGGCGGGGGCTCTGCTGCTCTACGGGACCATCGATGTGGCGTACTTCGCGCGCATGGCGTACACTGTTGCGCGCGCGCGGTATTTCCGCAAGAAGGCCTGCTTGCTGGAGACCACGGAGGTGCACTGTAAGTAGCTTTATCTGCACGACTAGTATAAGTTGTCCGGGACAATACGATACAATACAAAGACACTTGGACACCAAAAAATTAACGGAATAGTACATTTTAATTACAAGTATACAACAGGCGGTATCAACGCTAAATAGCGATCTCTTCCAGACAATATTGAACAGAGATATAGTACATACATACATACATACATACCTTCACGCCGCGTCTCCCAAAGATAGGCAGAAACTATACGAAAACGAAAAGCCAGGAGCACCGTTCTAACATACAACTTTTGCTTCCTCAACAATCAACCCCACATGCACGTACGTCGGTTTCGGGTGCTTCTAATCTGGCGCTTATGTCTTAAATAGTAAAGGATACAAATAAATGGCAGCCGGTGTAAAGTGATTGCTGTAGAAGAAGAGTCAAATTAAATTACAAGAAACACTTAAAGTAGTGAGTACTATATTGGAATAAAATCTATATCCGCGACTGTTAGCTCGGATATCTCTTTTTATTAATTACCTAGTCTGTAACTTATCGAATTGTCAAGCTAAGAATTTCGTTCAGTTTGGACGCCTAGAATAGCGTTGGCCGAGACTTGCGGACGAGACGTCTTGCGTAAGACTGGAAAAGCGTGATCTCTACATAGGTTCAATTAGCGGGATCAGTTTATACACCATGTTACGACCACTTTAATTGTATTAGATTACGATGTCGGTGACCCCAGTAATAAAATATATATTATGAGGTCGGGTATGGCTCCCCTCAGGGCCTGCAAATCGGCAAGCCACCCTACTGTGGCGCATTTCAAAGGATTCTAGTCAGTATACTCATACCCAGAGCATGCCCTTAGTGTGCACGGGAGTTCGCTGCGAAGATGGCTACATAAGCCATCTTCGAGTGCACCAGCGCCCGATCGACTTGGAGTCGAAGTGGTCGCCATGGCCGAAAACGGTCGGCAAGATCACAATTATCATCATCATCACCCATAGCATGTATTCTTGTACTTTTGATCTGTCATAGTGACTTTCGGGCTCTGCACTTATCTTACTTTTTTACCAGTCGAAGTTTTAGTGTCGATGACGTCAAAATGAGGAAATTGTGTACTTTTTGTGCTTGCAATCTGTGTGCTCTGATTCAGCAGGTGGTAAGTTATGAACTGGTTCAAATAATTAAGTAATAAAAAATAAAAAGCGGTAAAATTATTTTTTATGTCAAATAAATTCTTATGGTTTCCCGTCTGGTTGCCGGGTTAGAATAGTGCCACTCCATGTCTTCCCGTGAGTATCGTAAGAGGCGACTAAGGGAATAAAGGCTTGTAGTATTGTTAGGCGATGGGCTTGCAACCTGTCACTAATACTCTGGTAAACATCTTAGCCTAATTGTGCAAAATGTGGTTACAGAATAATCAACAAATTCTTAGAGTTGTTGGTAATTCTGTAGCTCTGCCTACCCCACTCTGGGGATAAAGGCATGAGTTTATGTATATTTATAAATTCTATATAAATAAGTTCTATGTACAAGTGTTACAGAAAACTCGCATAAACTGACGCGAAGCGAGGTAGGGTCGCTAATATAGCATACAACTTAAAGAAATACCGACACTCTTCCAGCATGGTGCCTTCTCTCCGACGTCGACACTCTCCTCTACCACATGAACAACGCCCGTTATCTCCGCGAGCTGGACTTCGCCCGGGCTGACTTCTACGAGCGCACGGGACTGTACTCCAACATCAAGGCGGCGGGCGGCGCTGTGGTCCAAGCCGCTGCCACCATCCGCTACCGGCGGTACCTGAAGCCGTTCACCAAGTTTACCGTCACGTCCAAGGTACGTAGCTTGGACATTGTTAGAAGATTCACGAAGAGAGGCATTCCTTCTTAGTTCTCAGTGTTGGCAATGATTTGCAAATGTCAAAGGGCCTTCTAGCCTACTTACGATCAGCCTACTCATGTGGACTTTGTGAGGTTTTGATGGCCAAGACTCATCACTTGATATGAAGTATGGTGGTGAGGCAGTAACAATGACAAGACATGACAAATAGATAGTCCATTTATAAATAAGGATTAAGGGGCTTAGCTAACCGACAGTTTGTGCGCGACTGCTCCTTTAGGAAGGAAGCTTGTACAGTCACAGTCATAAATATATATACGTTATCAAGACGTCGAAAATATCTGCACGCCTTTATGCCGCTTACAATAAGGTCCATGTTATTATATACATATATGTAACGCGATGGCAGAATGTATAGTAAGCCTTCGACTGTACTATTAATATGAAAGCGCTAATTATTCCTGATTTTGGTCCTGGTCGGCCTGCGCAACATAACTTTAAACTTCAGTATAGGCCCTGAATACAGACACTGATTATGATTACGCAGTAGAATTTGCTTTCCTTCTTAGTGTATGTTTAAAAGTCATGAGTAACGTTTCCTACCTTGACGTTTATGGTTGGAATTAATAATTTACAACATCCTTATGGCCTTCTTATAGGCAGTTTGCCAGCTAGTACTAGTAGGTTGCGGGGAGGTTGAATAAATCTACCTAGGTTATTTTACTTACACTCTTTTCGTTTTAATATTTCGTCAATATATTAATTTGAGGGTGGTTTTTAGTTTTCCATGAAAATTGGTTAGGCAAATCGAGAGTAGGTAATCATTTCTAAAGCTACAGTGGGATTTTAAGGCTAATAATAAGGCAAATACTGTGAACCTTTTTACCCACGACGGTACGGAGACGGTATATTAACCACGGGACGTCAGTCTTATTGTGGTTCTTTCAATTTAACTATCTAGTCACTTATTTACCTTAGCTACTTCATGAGAACGTCCACCACGTTTCAGGTGATATTCTGGGACAACAAGACTGTATTCATGGAGCATGAGTTCGTGGGTCCAGGCGGCTTCGTTCACGCCGTCGCCGTCTGCCGACAGAGGGTCATTGACACGTCGGCAGCCCCGATAGCAGAGTTGCTGGTGCAACTGCACTGTGCTGGCGCCTGCAAGCCTCAGCCGGGGAAGATGCCACCTGAGGTATTCCCACTAAGTTGCTGCCAACAGGGTTGTTGACACTTCGACAGCGCCTATAGCCGACTGCTGGTGCAACTGCACTGTGCTGGCACCTGCAAACCTCAGCCGGGGAAGATGCCACCTGAGGTATTTCCACTCACCTCCTGCCGGCATGCGTCATCGACACCTCGACAGCACCCATAGCCCAGCTGCTGGTGCAACTGCACTATGTTGACACCTGCAAGCCTCAGCCGGAGAAGATGCCTCCTGAGGTATTCCCACTCAGTTCCTGCCAACAGGGTTATTGGCACCTCGACAGCACCCATAACCGAACTGCTGGTGCAACTGCACTGTGCTGGCACCTGCAATCCTCAGCCGGGGCAGATGCCACCTGAGATATTTCCACTCACATCCTGCTGACATGCGTCATCGAAACCTCGACAGCACCCATAGCCGAGCTGCTATTGCAACTGCACTGTGCTGGCACCTGCAAGCCTCAGCCGGAGATGATGCCACCTGAGGTATTCCCACTGTTAGGTTTCTATACTATTGACACGTTATCATGATCTTTAGCAGCTCGCGGATGGTAAGACGTGAATTGTTGTGCAGCTGCATTTTAAATTTTATGGGACGGAGAAGCCAAACGAGCACGCAGAGCAGACCCGCTATAATGACTAGCATAGAGGCAGTTCATCTAAATCCTTAGCGGTGACAACGCATTTGTAGTTTTGAGATACTTGTGATTGTCATCGTAATTTTGCAATCGTAATTGTCAAATTTTCCGGGATAAAAACTATCCCATGTCCCTATTCCAGGACCTAATCTATATGTGTGCCAAGTTTCATCCCGATCCGTGCAGTGGTTGAAGCGTGATTAAGTAACATACACCCAAACATCCAAACTTTCTCATTTGTATTATTAAATAAGACTATTTCTGAAGAGTATAAGAATAAGAATAAGAATAAGAATAAATTTATTGTATAACCATGTAACATCAAGATGGATAAATTAGGTAGGTACATAATAGTTCCAACGGTGACCCGCTCAGGGTGTACAATATGAACTTAAAAATAAAATTAACTTAGGCACTATGTTTGCTTGTCTTTAAATTCAAAAAATTCCTTAAGATTATAAAACACACTAACTAACAACTAATAACTAACTTTGTTCTTTGACATTTCCAGTTGGAATTATGGGTGCAAAGCAACGAAATGAGTTCAGCCCGCCTCCGTGCGCCCTCCATGGGTCTCTCCTCCTTCGAACCTGCCCCCCAAATAGGATGCGGCGAGTACATACCCACCACCGACTTAACAGAATGAAGACTGCCTCACTGCCCGAGCGAAAAACAACGTTTGGGGAAAACTGACTAGTGTAACAGAGACAGAGCGAGGACGGGGACAAGCGGGCAGTGGAAAATTATCCAGTCAATGTGCAACCATGAAACTGTGCAGACGTTCAAGCGCATTAGTAACAACTAAATTGTATGAAATATTTACTTATTTGTTTGTATTACTCTTGCACGAAGAAAAGACTTGTAATAACTACATAACATAACGTTAGACAAGACACTAAACTTATAATGATATATACGTGTAAATGTCTTAGATTTACTTTACATTTATTTATTATGTATACAGTTATTTGTATTATATTTATTTTAGAATTAATTTGTATTCCAAGGTGCCTGTACTTTTAGTATTTTTGATCAAATCATGTGCTTAAAGTACGTTATTATGACCTCTGTATACCAATTGAACCAATTGTAGTATGTAGACAGAGATTACCGCAAAGTATTTTGGGATTCAATCTCAGAATAAATTGTGAGTTGCACGGACAGAGCCTTGAGCAGCTCTTTTTAAAATGTAGATAGGTGTTTTAGTTTTTTTACAGAAACATGTAAACATTAGAATTAAAAATATCATTATAATTATCATGTGATTGTTATTGGCTTTATAATCGAGGATTACTTCACTAAAATTAAAAAATAAAACTGCCGATAAAATATTACCTACCCGACTCGAAATAATTACGCATTACAAATGTAATTAAACAATCGGTATTTTTAAGAGATGTAACGGTGCTCTTATTGAGGTGTGATTCAGAGTTCATTTAAATATACAATATTTAGACGCAAACTAGTAAAAATTGCACTTGAATAAATACTAGCGTCCTCACAAGTTTGACATTTAAACTTATTCTGTTTCTAGGTTTTTTGTATGAAAGGAGAGCAGCAGATTTTGCTTTTCTCGCTTGTTGCTCTGTATGTCGCCGAACACAAATAATTTACTTGTCTCTGTCGCTCGCGCAAAATGATAATGCCGTCGCGCTCGTACATCGACTTAGACCACCGTCATCAATGTCAACATGGATAACACTAATACGGCGCCCTACATTAAAGGTCATTGTACGAAATTCTTCGTCGTCTGCGCTCGTGCTTTAGTTAGAAGGAAGGTTTAGGGTCTCCCCATTATATCGACACGGAAACCGATCAGAGAAACCGAAAAAGACGTCGTTCAGCTCGGCTAGCTGAGCCGAACAATATCTTTCTAGGTCTTATTGCATGGACATAAAGGTTTTCCTGATTGGCTTAAGCTGATTCCGCGTCAATAAATGTTAGGAGATCCTTACTGCGCGACGAAAAACCGATGAGCAGGTTCTCTTATCATAATTGTCAAAATATAATTTATTATTTAATTTAATATTATGTGTTCTAAATTGAAGAGCATTTTTAGAAAAATGATAATAGAAACCAAATCTTTTGAAAAGTCTTTTGTTCTTATAGGTATTCTACTAATAAATCGGCTAAAACGTACGGAAGGTATCGTCATTTACCGATTAAATTTAATATTAGCAACTACTACATTGACTATTACCGTTATGATATACCGTTTTGATATCAAGTGTTAAGTAGGTACCTGTCAGAATTGGAAATAATCCTGGATTTTTGACTAAACGACGTATTTTTTTTATATGCATTTGCATTATATAAATATTTTTTTTAAATGTCAACTTGTCAAATAATTTGCAGTTTGCGTACTTACACAAATATTAAACTTATTTTCGAGTTAAGTATTGTAACATTTAAAATTCAATGCACTGTCACTGCCAGTACGGTATTTTAGGTTTAAATACAGCCAAGCTAGGTTAATACTACCAAGGGAACTAAGTACTTTACTATTATCTCTGTAGGTCTAAACCAGTAACATCTGTAAGAAAACTTCTGCAACAAAAAGTCCGACAGTCTCTTCGACAGTGGCTACCAGTTTCTCGCAAGTAGTGTTGCCAAGGCCTCTATTTAACACGGTAAAACTCATATCGTTTTTGGCCTGTTATCGTATTGTAAACGTTTTGTTAGCTCTTATTTGCTTGACAATAATGGCGGCCGAATTAAAATTGGATTTTATCGCCTAGAAAAAAGGCGCTGTTCTGGTCTATCACAAATCGGGACTATGCTAGAAAAAAATCGGGACAGGACAAAAAATCGCGAATTACAGCCCTCTGGCAATGCCAATTGTGACAAACCGAATTTTACTCTTTCTTCTCGGTTGTTATAAAATTAGTATCTTCGTATGAACACTGGCGATGTGCTGAAAATCAGGACAATTGGCATCCCGATACTTCCAATCGAGGGTAAATCAGACCTATACATATGTAGGTCTATAGACACCTGAAAATTGGTACAGTCTGTGAGTACTTAAAAAGTGCCTCGGGTTTGTACTTCTCTCTCACTTAATAAGAGCGTATAAGAGCGAGTGAGAGATAAGTACAAACCCGAACCACCTAGAGCTATCGCACTGTACGTCTCGTAGAAATTAGGAGGACTGGCAACAGTGGCAACAATACGTGCAAGTAACCATCAGATAAACCGTCAAATGGTTTGTTGTAGAAGTTTCCTTGAAGGTGGAAATGAGACTTAACGACTGCATAAATCAGCCAAAATGTATGGATCTCAGACGAGTGCATAACAGTCCTTATCTCAATCATATATATTTAGCCATCAAATGCCATGGCTCTTGATTTATGGCTTATGGAATGGCAAATCATTATGATTGTGTTATTAACATGTACATAATGGATACAATGTAATAAATAATTAAATTAACTGCTGTGATTTATTTCTGACATAAGAAAAGCTCGAAATGCCGAGCGAATTTTGTTGAACGGCATTACTTTTATATAATTATTATCAAAAATGTATTTGCGTTTGACCTGAAGTTAAGTGAGTAAGGTCAAGGGTGGTACAGTCGAGTTCATAAATACGTGTACACTTTATTACCTTATCTATTTAATGTCACGGTTAAACTGCCATACATGAATTGTCACAGCCATTAAAGTGACAAGGTACTAAAGTGTACACATATTTACGAACTCGACTGTACAAGCTTACCCCGTAAAAAGGCAATTCTTGCCTTGAAAACGTCAAGGTTATCCGATTCTGGGGATACAGATGCAGGGAGAGCATTGAAATGTTAACTGATCACTGGTGAATCTTATTTTAAGGTGACAAGATTCACAAATGGTCAATTAACTGTGATGGTATCGACCAATCAGGAAACTGCTTGGCGACGGTAACCGCTACCATCAGTGGGCTCGTCCGATCTTTTGCCTTTAATGGATAAAACTAAATAAATAAAATTTATAAATAATTATCAGGGGATAATGTCACACCAATTAACCTAGTCCCAATATATAAATACGTATATAGAGAAATATATACTTAAATACATTGAAAACATCCAAGACTCAGGAACAAATATTCGCGCTCATTACACAAATATCTGCCCTTACCGGGATTTGAACCCATGACTGCTAGCTTCGTAGGCAGGGTCAGTAACAACTAGGCCAGCGCGTCGTCAAAAAAAATTATATTGTCCCCACTTTTAAATGCAAACGATGCCTGTGTCTAGTTGGATACATTGCTAAGTAAGTAATATTTGCTGCCACATTTTTGTAGGCGTAAAAATTAAGATGATATATCTTTGTTCAACTTTTAAACCATCTAAATAGTTTGGGATTTTATCACATGGTTTTTTACATTAATTGATAAACATGTTTTAAAAAAGTCACAGTTGGTATGGTGTGCATTAAAGTGTACAATCACCAGCAATAATATATTATCCAACCGGTTTTTCCACTCCGATCAACTAAACTGACCAACCAGTTGTACAGAATGGAACTCCAAGGAGTCACTTTCTGTACAACTGGTTGGTTTTCCAGTCTCATAGGATAAATATGAGGTAGGTTTAGGTTATGTTAGTTCTGAAGATCACCACCCAGAAATACGACTCTGTTCAATTTGATATAGTTGAGCCGTTGGGAAAGAAAAATAGTTGACCTGTTTTAGTTGGTCAGGTTAGTTGATCGGAGTGGAAGAAAACATCCCATATGACAAAGATATTTATACTTTGTATCAAATCCCAGCACTACTACGGTAGTGTGGTTCAGGTCCCACTCTACCCCCAGGAGTATGGCTAGGAGTATGGGGGGTCCGCTCCCCTCCTTGTCAGGGCTTGGGAACGGTTCATGGTTCTTAACCAGGTTCTTTGTAAAGCTCGCTCGCAGAAGAATCGAAACACGAGCGTTATGATCGCTGGAAATAACCTGTTTTTTTGGATTTTAATTTTTTCTGCACTTGGGTGGTGTTGCGACTGCCGACTACGGTGTTTTAAAATGAAAGGCCTGCAAATGAAATGCAACTAAAGAGGGAATAGGGTATAGAAAATATGAGAAACAGTTGGCGGTGGTGGGCATTGCGAACAAATTACCGAGCGAAATCATGTGGTATTACGAGCGGGAACTATTTTATTTTGCTCTTTGATCAGAACCGAAATAATCGATTCTGTTCGAGCGGAATCGAAATGAAAATGCTCTTTTTGAAATGTATGGCGTTTCACGAGCTAGTTAAGAAAGATATCTAGGTTTCCGAGCCCTTCTCTCTGGATTAGCTAATAGGTATTATTTACAAAAATACGGCGGCGCGAAATTGTGACCTTCACTGTAATAGTCCACATCTTTCCCCCCCTGTTGTAACTCCCCAATTGACACTTGCATGGTTACGTCGGCTTCAGCTCAAGGTTGCTTGCATAAGAGTTGCACTGCGGTCCAATGTCTCGTTATATGACAATGTTATATGACAGCTGTGTAACCCATAACCCGGTAACCTGCATTTTGGACACGCGTTCGCCTACGTGGTTTTATTTTTGCACAGTCGGACAGTGAGCGCTGATTTATTTTCTACTAGCAGCTGTATGCGACTCCGTCCGTGTATAAGGCATTAATCTCGGGAACTGACCAATTTTCTGTGGTAAAAAGTATCAAATTTCTTTTCATGGTACTCAAGCTATCTCCATACCAAATTCCATCGAAATAGATTCAGCGGTCTAGCCGTGAAAGCGTAATAAACAGACAGACAAAGTAACGTTGTAAACCAAATCATAGGAAGTCTCTTACGTTTTGGTTGACAACGTCACTTTGACATAGTCCAAAGTGGCCCAGAAATCAAATTGGTTGAATGTACCTACTTACTTTGCGATTGTATGCATTCACAAGCCTCAGAATTTGAGAGCAACGATTATTTGAACCTGGGTCTTATGTTATCTTACAGATGGACCCTGTCGGGTACCCCTTTAGGATACTTTGTGCAATTAAATATATAACCTCTCATACACTCAGCTGTTCGAATGTGCAGGTTTCCTCACGTTTTGCCTTCACCATAAGAGTATTGGGTAATGTACTATCGCCTGCGTTCGCGATGTTCCACAGAGCGATAATCGTTTGACCGTAGCTCGTGCTCTAAAGCGATAACACGGCAGCACGGTTTGTTCCTAACTCCGTTTACAATGATTAAATGACGAGTTTAGAATATAACGAACCTGAAACATGTTGAAAATGGAAATTGGCCAGTTTGGAACGTGAAGAATGTGGAATATGACAATGGTAATGGCGAGTTTGGAACAAATCGGCAGCACTAGCTGGCCAATCGAATGCAAAGTTCTTTTTCACATCCGCGCATACAGGTAACCGCGGAGGTTCGAACTCGAAATTTCGAACTTATTATCGTGGACCTTCTTAGCCAAGGGTGCCAACCCCACGCCCGCGGGCTACAGCACTGTGGCCCTCGCAAGTAAGTTTTGAAATACGCACCAAATGTGCATGTTCTGAGAGTAACTGAAATAGGAATTGTCAGTGGCCCGTTGTGAACGTCTGAATTCAACGTTTGGCCCGACTGTTAAAAAGGTTGAGCAGCCTTGCTCTAAGCCACTAGGCCATCGACGCTCTGAACCTGGGTACTTACGACCTTGGCAGAACCGTCTCACGATAGGGCACTCTAATAAACTGATGAAACTGATCTCGAGTGTCAAAGTCAAAAAATTACAGTTTTCTATTTGAAGTTTACTTTGTGGGTTTACAGTGGTGGTAGGAATTTTCAGTTAGATCGCGGACAGACGGACATGGCGAAACTAAAAGGGTTCCTTGTTGACGACAGAACCCTAAAAAGGCTCACGCAACTAACTCAAGATGAGTTTATACGGCCACAATAGAGCAAAAAATGACCAGGGACCCAGGATCCAGCCTTGGTTATTTTCTAATTGTTTTCTATATCGAGCCAAAGGCGTGGCGTCGATCTCTAGGACGCACCAGTGTAGCTTGATCCGTAGACTGCAAAGAATACAAATGCGTCAAGAGTAAGTACCAAGTGCTACTCTGGTACTACTGCACAGACCAAGAACATTTGTAATGCTGCACCCGTATTATGTTCGCTTTTATCACGACGGATGCTTTATCCACCGCGATAATCGCGGATATAATATCGCGGTGGATAAAGTATCCGTCACTCTCACACTAACATAGTGGTCAGAAAGTAACAGTTGCTTTATCCACGCTTAACCACGTCAATAAACACGACCATAATAGGCCCGCTAGTCGCAGAGTTGCCAGTTTATGTAGGTCTCGTTAGGCTAGGTACGTTTATCGACTAACTTCGAGTGGTTTCTTTAAATATAACATTGATAATGTAGACATATTTATATGGAAGTCTCTGTCTCTATTACTCACTCGCCATACCTTTCCTAAGAATTCTCGGTGTTCTCCAAACTGGCGTCTCGGTCTTTATTTTTCGGGTTTCTAGCACTTCACTCGTATAGTGGCAGATGAGCTAGTTTATTATTCAGAATTTCATGCGGTATGTTTTAGCTTTTATTCATTTAGTTTACTTACTTTGGGAATCGAACCCAGGACATTTCTACGTCATGTTGTTGCACCATTGGAATTGAATAGGCAAGTAGAGGAGATTTGTCAGATAGATAATCTGACGTCTCTTATACTTTTATTCTTAAAAATAGGGATCAAATAAAATGCAGTAAATAATTGTTATGTACACAATTTATTCATATCGTATGCATTTCTTATACAGAGATAATAAATTGTAAATTTTAATTCGCGGTCCGAATAAATAAATACTTAGTTTAACTCCTCTCCTTCTTATCACATGCCCTGAGGACCCGGACAATACTAGGAGTACAACTTACATACGAACTGCAATACTTCAACTAGCCTTCTTAGGATTCAATACTTTTAGATCTGATTACCCAAAAAAATGTTCAGGACTCCTGTCTCAACGAACTATTATATATGCACAAAATGAACCGCTTTGCGTTCTGCACCGGGAAGTCAGGGGTCGCAAACACTTTTTCAGGCACCTACTGACTTGTATTACAAATATTACAATTGGTACCGAGTGAAATCGCTTTTTAATAAATGTACAAAAATATTATATACTTTTAGGTAGCTATTATAGGTAGGTATGTATTGTCAAAGGCACTGGTATACTTAATCTGATTATCATCAATACAATCTGCGATATAATAGGATAGGTTTAAGTTGTAGGCGATCTTAAAATTAAAGCGATTTCAGGATAGCTATTCAGATTTTTTTTGGTTTGGAACTCAACGGGCGATCCGTTCCGATTTGAGAAAGACTATACAATAAGAGTTTATAAATAACTATCTTGTTGACTTACGCTACTTAGAAAAACTAAATCTTAAAGCTAGAACTTACAAGAACATAGTCTTTAGCCATCGATTCTGCTAGCGAGTCTTCGAAAAGATGAAACGTATCTACTGCGCTTACTTAATGAACATAATTACATAGCTCATCACTAAAAATGCAACTCGTTTACATCTATCACTGAGTAGATAAGTCTGATCTGGTCGAAAAGTCTAAACCGAACATAAGTCTCTTTGTGGGGCGGGGTTCCGCTCTACGAGTCTACTACACGACACGACATCTACTAGGAAAGGTTACAATTAGGCGGAGCGTGCTAGCCGCTCGCAGCTGCGCGATCATACAAATATATATATCATCTCTTTACAACTTGGTAACTTCGACTACAGGGAGGGTAGAAGATAGTTTGTACGAATAGAGCCGGCGGCGGCGGCGCTGTGCGGTCCAGGCGCAGCGGGGGGCGCGGGCGCGGGGGCGCTCAGTGCTCGTGCGCGCGCGCCTTGTTCTGGTGCATCATGTTCTTGAGGGTCGCCACCTCCGTGGCCAGCCGCGCCAGCTCGGCTTTCAAGTGGGCGTCCTCTTCTTCACCGAGCCGCGCCTCAGGCCGGTACTCGGCTCCGAGAGAAATCCCGGAGTCGCGCTCGTCGCTCGAGCCTTCCCCGTCCCAGGAGGGAGAGGACCGGGGCCCGGGCTCCTGCTTGATGTGCTGGAGCGAGAGCAGAGCGCTGGCAACATCCTTGTCTCCGAGGTGGCTCTTGTGCCGAAGCTTCAGCGGCAGGCAGTTGTTTTCAGGCGCATACTGTTCAGTGGCCTCGTCCCCAGAGCCAGAGAGAGAGGATAGCTCGTAGGGGGACGGCGCGCGGCGAGAGCGAGACAGGTTGAGAACTGAGCCAGGAGGCTCGTAGTGGGCGGGGTGGGGGTAGTAAGATTCAGGAGCGGGGAGTCGCTCCTGGTACGGCTCGGGCGCGCGCTGCGGCACTGGAGACGGAGGCGACGCTGGCGGCAGAGACGTGGGCGGAGGTGGAGGCGGGGCGGGGAATATCGGGCTGCTAGACAGCTTGCTTCTTTTAGTGACACAAAGGACCTGATCGCATGTGGGAAGCGTGGCCATGACCTGGTCGATGCTGATGAGGGTTTCCCCGCAGATGCCGTATTTCTCCTTGATAGCGTCGAGTTGTGCCTTCAGCACGTGGTTTTCCTTGGAGAGCTCCACGACACGTTGTTCCAGCACCATGTCGTTGAAGCGGCGTTTTTCGCGCGAACGCTTGGCGGCCTCGTTGTTGCGCCTGCGGCGGTCCCAGTAACCATCGTCCTTCTTGTTATCCGGGATGAATTCCCGCTGCTTGCGTTGTCCGAAGAAGTCCTTACGGTTCTTGTAGTCATAGTTGGATGGGTAGTCGTTGGGATCGCCTTGAGAGCCGTTGGACGGTGGCCCCTGGTCCATTGGGAAGTGGGGCGACACGGACAGGCGTCCGCGGGGCTGGGAGAGAGGCATCGGGGCGGGGCCCAGGGGGGGGCCGTTCAGTAGCTGCTGCTGGCTCAGAATGAACTCAGCGACCATGTTGCGGCGGACGAGGATAGGTCCGCACGGATCCACACTGTGTCTCTGCAACAAAAGAAAAGAAACATGAGCAACTACTCCTAGCGGATTGCAGTTGTCTAAATAACTACGATTACAACTGTAATGTGGTTACAACACGGCTTGCAAAAATGCTGTCGTAAGATCCGCGCTTGCACTTGAGGCTCCCTTGTGAAACCGCGGCTAGTGTTGCTACACGCTAAACGGTTTTTACTCCCTTCATACCCGCCAAGCTCATAAATAAATCGTATTTCCTAATTGATTACAAACCGATTTAGAGGTTACGCGGCCGTTACAAAATTTCCGAAGCCAATCGTAAAGTTGTCAATAGTTATATTTAGAAACGGTTGCTTATTTGAATACCGAACTGACCCAAGTTTGTGGCTGAGGATGCGCGCGCGCTGATCGGATTTTGATCTAGTTTGCTTGGTCGCGAGCACGCCCGGGCTCAGAAACGACTGAACTTCAAACCTCAGTCTCCGCGGCGAGGGGATTTCGCAACTCGGTCGCGGTAGCCGCATCGTGGCTAAAGACCCGACGCCAGCATTATGTTATTTCTGATTCATTATCGATTGATTGAATGTCGTTAACCTTACGTGCGTAAACATCGATTCGCCACAACTCAGTTGACACACTGATTAACTATGACATACTTCGACTTGCGATCCATTTCACAGTTCCAGAGTGTTCAGTGATAAGGTGTTATGCGCTATTCAGTTCTGTTGAACAATTCCATTAAAACAACAGCAGGAAGTGTAAAAAACTATACGCCAAAACGCTTATCGGTTCTGCGTTATCCAAGAATAAACAATGGCAGAATCACTTATAATCGCCCATTGTGGCAGTCATTAAACGCGTCCGTTTTTTTAAGAAAAAATTAAAACAATCTCGCGCCATTCACTAGCCAGCACTGAGGTTGCCAGTGCTGAAAATAGTAAAAAATAAAGTTTAAAAAGTCAATCACGTTGCAAAACACGCGCGCGGCTGCGGCGCGCATTTCTTAATTCAAAATTATGCTCCTTCATCTAACTTTGCATGAATTTATTTGTAATCTTACGTATTTATACACGTGGTTATAAACATTAAACAGATTTATTCGTTGACTTCAGATTTAATATATGGATACCGTAAAGTGACCTCTGCAAAGGTTCACTGAGCTTTTGATTCTACTATTTATCTAACAGTTGCAGCTTATTTTAAATTCGTATAAAAAATGACTTGCCTAAAAGTATTACTAGCAAGGTTAACATATTAATAGAACGTTTTAATTACTACTAGAGTTCAGCGAACTGATTTAATTTTATCAAATTATAATTTGAAATTTACCTGACGTCACGAGCAACATTTTTTATTCGAGTTTCTGCCTTTAAAATGTAAACCTAATTAATCACACTTCATAAAATAAACGGCAACACTGCATGTCAATTTTCAAAGACAATATGCCTACTTTTTATCGATTGAACTCGTACGATCGGTGTCAGTGGGCTGACCCGCGGCCCACTTGCGCGCGCCGTTACGGCTAACTGTTCGAAATCGCGCCAACTCTAATTGCACGCCATTGTACTCGAAATGTCAGCGGTTAATTACAGTTTTATTAGTTTAATAAACTCCAAGCAGCGGTTTTAACTTAAAATCTAAATTTTTTGCTAAAGAAATCGCATTTTGGTAATGTTTATTGGAAATTAATTTGCTATCATTCGTTTGAATAAATAAATAATAAATTATTGATGTTTCTAAGCGCCAACGGTTAATTTTATCAATTTATTCAAATGAACCTGACCCCGTTATATGTATATTAACTACATACATAATTATTATAACTGTTTAAATAAATGAATGCCACGACATCTAATTAATTAATTCAACAAGCTATTTATTAGAAGTGACTTTATATGAATGAGTACCTACAGTTTAAATATAACCAGATATTTTTATTACAAACTGTTTCCATTTGCGAGTCAATAAAAAATACCGGTGTGCGGAGTTAACGCTTCGGAGCAGACAGTTAAACACGGCGCGATGAGCAGTTACTACTTAGCACCAATGAGTAACCAATAGTCAACGGATTCTATAATTCCGTTACAAAACAGTTCACTTTTAACAAGGCAAAAACGCCAGAGTCCAACGCACTAATCATGCGCGAAAAAAACAATGTGTCAAATTTATTGTCTATGGTTTAAGGCGAAGGGCGCGCCATTCAGCCAGTTAGTGGGCAAGTGCGAACAGAGTGTTGACCCGCGGACCGCGTCTTACGGTCAATGTCGACGCGAGCGGTAACGGTTGCACAATACCCCGGCTGGTTTTGACAACGGTTATCGCTAATCAACTTTCTTTCTACCGTTAACCGAAATCTGGGACCGTACGGTACACGATTACGGTTTTTTATTCTCAACGTGAACCTCTAAAACATGTAATACTGTTACGAAACAGCTATTAATGTTTCGTCACTGCTATTTTAGCGGTCGGTATTTTCGTTTGATTCAAGGCTAATTTCAGGGGTGTTGAAAGGCTTGTCTTGGGCAATGGATGACAGATGCTCATTTACGTTGGAAATTGTATTAGTAACTTGGATATTACTGTTTCCAACGTTTATTTATTTCCTTTTAATAATCTTATCATCGTGGTTTACGTAACAATCAATAACAAGCACTAATGATTATGTTAATAGGCTATCAACCAACTGAACCAGTTTAATGATGTCATTGATTTGTAATCAGTGCAAACTTCCAGCCATAATTAACCATAATTATTAATTATATCATGGCGTTTTTATCAAAGTTCAAACAAATATTGTTTTTAAATTTGCGGAATGTCAACATTCTTTGCAATGTGTTTTCTTTGTCATAGATAACGGATTATTTATTTAGGGCGACGTGACGTCAGCTTGCTTTAAATGTGTCACTGATATCTCGTTCCTCATAACGGAATTGTGAGAAAGACTGCTCATAAACAATTGCATACAACAATGTATAATTAATATTTTTAAATTCCCATTTACATTTTAAATTTCGAACGCTCGAATATTTGGCGGTAAGTTAAGGTTAAACTATAGGGCTGGCACGTAAGAACTATAGACTATAGAGTAATCAGTGCAGGTTGATGGCACTTGGAGCGCGGCGCGGCGGCGCGGCGTGAGCACCGCACGTGTCGTGTCCGCGCGCCCGTCACGCGGCGGGCGACACGTGCAAACCTCACGTTGTGTTGCGCAACAGGGCACAAACCGTTATATAAACACAAACATGACCTTAGAACATGAAAATGCTTCAGTAGAGTTTTCCACCCTTGGCCGTGGCGTGATAGTTAACATTATCTTAAGGATCTGATGAATCAGACTAGCTAAGAGCAAATACAGTTTTCCTCTTTTATTCATGAAGAACGTAAGCGTGAAAAGATACGACTCGTAGCATTGTTATTTTCTATTAGCTTGTTTAAAATTTCAAGCGCAGTAAGGATTACATAAGCTGTTAGCCTTATTTAGAATAACAATAAAGAACGCTCTTGACCTTCGTTTAAATACTAATAGACAGGCGGCCATCTTGGAAAAAGTAGAGAAAGTAGTACAGCGGTAACTTTCCACCCGCTCGCCGTTTATTGCGCGCGAAAAGTAGGCCGCGCCGCCATCTTACAACGACGCCATTCCACAAAAGAAAAACGTTCCAAAGTTCATCAAACCACGAAAGCAAACGTTTATTTAATAAGGAAGTTAAGAAGGATGCGATAAAATTATGAGGTAATCTGGTTGGTGTTCTAGAGTCGATGGCGCCACCTTTGCATTGTCTATGGCGAGTTATGTTGAATTGAGAATGTTTTGATAACTTTAGAAGCAGCAGGCGTTTGTTATGTCTAACTGAGTTCCTGCGCACTCCTTGGGAGGTCAGATCGGTTTAATCCGTGTTTCCGAATCGCGCGTTCTTGACCGATTTTCTGCGAAGACCTGATTCAACATCGGTTATTTCGGGGCGACCTCTATCGGTCTCTGCGATAATGGTTTGGTGTCAAGGCCTTCTGGCGTAACAATGAATTAAATCGGGAGTCGCCTCATATGTGTCACGGCTCTTCCTATTTGCCGGTGGGTCTTTGTTAGCGGCTTATCGCGCGATATCGCGCTCTACTTGCACGACCTTGCTCCACACCTGATAATTGCTGCATTATTAAGAAACACTTAACCCATTTTGGTGTTCTAGATTCCTCGAAACGCCATTTCAGCTTGTTACGTAACGCCGCCTTCTTGGAAACTGTAGGCACGATCTTAATGACGGCTGACTCATCTGTCTACTGTTGTAGGTATTGCTTACAATCGTTTAAGAATTACCTGAAGCATTAGTAATTTGTGACTCAATGAGGCCACTTTAATAGACAAGATAACAGTTTTGTTTCTGCTTTATGGGTAAATAATTTTCTTCCTTTAAGCCTTTTTGTTACAGGGTCGTCTACATAAACGATTCCAATAAAAATGCGTGACCTATTTCAACGGTAATTTGCGTTTATCACAAACTAAAGTGGTAATAAAACAGATTACATTTTTCGACGTCCCAATTTCGTAATGCGTATCTGGGCACGTCATATTGTCGCAATGGCCACGTGCGCTGTAAGTAGGTTACAGTGAGATAAAAAAAATGGGTCAAGTTATCTTAGTTTGTCCTCGCACGAATGAAATTATCGCGGCATTGCGCGTGTACTTACGTAATTTAGATGATACGAAGTCTTTTGTTGCGTGATTTGTCTGTGATTGATAACTTAGCTGAGGGTTTTTTCGTAACTTTAATTATGTCATTTGATATCAAGATAATTTCAACCGGAATATTTGTAAGCACGCAATACAGTCTTACAAGTATGATGCGTGATAGGTCTCGTCTTAAATGTAATGTAGTCTAAAAAAGCGCAAGACCAAATTGCGTTGACACAAACAAAATTGGCGTCATATGCAAGGTCTACAGTTAAAATACAAGCGATCTTCTTAGCAAGCAGTTCCGTGTACCGGATCGAAATGGTCGACCTCAGCGGTTCCGGTCGACCTTGTGCGAAGTTCCTGATTACATCATCTAATAATTTATAATTTTGCTTTAACATACATTTATCTATATATCTTACGGCAGGCGTCACAAGTGACTCAATTATGAGTATTATGACGGGTGTTGGAAGAATAAAGGCGAATGTACACTAGGTCGTTGCAGCGCGTTGTGCAATAGGGCCATTGCGTCATTCAGTGACATAGACCGAACTGACCTTTACGCGATCGATCGACTTTGTTTTGAAACACGCTGTGTTGATAACTCGCGAGTTATTGTTCAGAAAGCACCTTTCTATATCACGATCACGAATGTCGTTATTAAAATGCTTCATGATTATGTATAATCTCTAAACTTAAAATGTAACTGGCCGCTAAAATCTGTCTAATGTTTTTTATTTTACTAAAACTTTTCAACTAAAGTAAGCTGCTTTAAGATTCTGGATTATTTCTAAACGAAAAAAGTTACTGGCCATTTAGATTTATCTAACGTCTTTTGTCTATTTTTAAAAGCCTATAAGCTAATCAAATTTAATTTAAAAAAAACTAGTGTGCAACGAATCAGTCAGTTGTCTATGGGTTTCCGTAATTAGAGTGTTTTTTTTATTCTAGTTATCGCAAGCGAATGCACGGAGCCTTGGTCCACTTGTGACAATGGCTTGCGACATTCTGCCAGGCGCTTACAACACGCCGGCGTCGCAACAATTAGCCATTTAAAAATGTATTTCAAATAACGAACGCGATCGATTGTTTCACGTCGAACATTTAACGTTAATTCTGTTGTTTTTATTTGCAAGTTGGTAACTCTTAAATATACATCTACCTGCTAGTTTGAACTAATGTTTCGAATTTTGATTTAACTACCAACAAAAAAAAACTACTCAAAGATTTAATTATATCAAAATGACCGTTCTATTTTCGCCGTTACAATCAGACGTTGACTTTATTGAAATTCTTATCGGCCGTTTTGTTCGTGTTTTTCACGATTGCTATCTCGTTGCCACATTAAAACTGTATTCATGTTGTTGGATAAAATAAACAGCGCATTTTAATGAAAATATCAGCGTCTGTTGTAAACACGAGACGTAAACAGTGATATTGGCAGGTAAGGAAGTGCTCGCAAAACAAGGTAGTGTCGTAGACGGAACGTCCTAGTGGAAAAGTTGTGAGTGTAGCGAGTTGGCGCGATCGCCAGATTTACAAGTAAACAGAAATTCGGCGGAGTCAATGACTGCCGAGTCACCGCGATGAAGTCAGATCGCCCGGACCAGGAAACTGAGTCAGGACTTATTAGTCATTTATTTTAATTTAATGCGATTTAAATAAAATGGACGAGTGGCGTGGGAAAATTAAGACGCAATTTAATTTTTAGGATTTTTTTTCAAGATTTTGAAAAAATATTTTGTTTCTTTGAATACTGTAAATTGAAATGATTTATGTAAATTATTATATTAGTTATATTTAAGGTAAATTTTGGACAAGACAATTATTTTGGAAAATAATTAATTATTAAATTTATTTATGAGGGTAGGCGAAACATCTTTAAAACTCAAATCTGCATTACCGATTTTTCTATTCGAAATTGAAAAAAATACACAACACAAAACAAACTTCGAAAAAATAAATACTTACAAAAATATTTGCGGTATAAAAGTCCTCCTGGTGTTGAATTATCCAAATAATGTCATAATCCACTAGAAACACAGTTTGAGTTCACAGTTTCCAGTAAAATACAAAATGTTTCACTTCACGAAGTCACAAACACGATAATATGTCGAAATTGGCACTGCGTAGCTCTGAGTAGGTAAGGGGACGTGCTGCTTCGGTCGTGTCTCGAGAGCGACTGAATTTTGTAGTGGGGTCGGCTGACTGGCTGGCTGTCACGCACACAGCGGCGAGGCGCGCGAGTGTGCGTGCGCGCCGCTGTAGTGGTGCGCGCGCCTGTGTGCGTGTATTTACGTAACGAAAAGTAATCACTATGATAGAGTGGCCGATTTTTTTAATACGTTGAGTCACTTGTTTGTTCTGGGAAATTGATAAGGGGTTTTTTAGTTTTTGATTGTTTTTAGATGTTTTGTTGGAAAGCGAAGGTCGTCTGTATGCGAAAATTGTTGTGAAATGCGGTGACATAGTGTTATTTCTAATTGCGTTACTGTTGTTTTAAAATTGGTTTTTGCATCTTATAAAAGCCAGCTGCTTAAACGCGACTTATTAAAGTAGCGTATTATAAATTATATTTTAAAATATTTTCTTAAAAAACATGTTAAGTAAAAATAAAAAATGGTACAAAAGTGTACCAATGGTAGTGTGGTGGTAAGTGTGAAAATGTATAATTTTAACATATTTTTATATATAAATACTACATGAGTTTTGTCTAGATCAATGTGTAATAAATGTCTACTATAATTATTATTAACATAAAATACTAATCTAATATAATAAAAGCCAGGTCTTCGGGTCAGTCAACTATCACGCATCACATTGTATTCTAGCCATTGTCTCGGGAGTTACAATGTAGTGTGACAGTATAAAACAAATCGCCGTCATCAATGAAATGTCACCGTTTAACTAAAGGTAATTTAGGTAAAAATGTTATTTATTACGTTCAAGACGAATTTTTCCAATAGTGGAACTGAACAGAAAATTTTAATATTATCTTGAGTAAATATTTTACAGTCTTAGGATTGCAGTCTTGTGAATGCGAATGTCTATGGGTCACAGTTTCCACTTACCGTCATGGCCTGTGTGCTCGTTTGCCTTCATTATGCCATAAAAAAAACGAACGGTTATTTAGATTGGTGTGGCTAGACAACATGTATTTAAAAAAGTATGGGATTGACGTATCCTGGCATTTAATATAAATGACGTACATTATTAGTTTTTATAAGTCGTTAGCGGTTTTAGTACGTAGATTGTCTAAGTCGTATTTTTTATAAAGAAATCGATTTTAATATTTAAGCCAGTTTAATATTTTATTTAAAAAAAAAATGGAACCAAGATGTCCAAATTTTTAGTAACTTTTCATGGAATGTTGATTTCCCTCGATTATTATATATTTAATAAGACACATGACATCTTTTTTAATGAAAATTTACTACACTGATATAGGAACTTTTTTTGCACCGGACGGTTTAACTTTACATGTAAAATAAACTTTAAGTAAAATAATGTCAAATAAAGTAACATGGGAAGTTAAGTACAAGTAAAGTTAAATGACACAAAGAACAAGTTGTTTTACCCCAAAATACTCTGTTTTTTTACTCCGAATATTTACAACAATGACAGTTAATAAACACGTGCTCTGCCTTTTAATGCATAAGTATTTCTTAATTTTTTTCTTTATTCAATCTTTATTGCATAAAAATATGAATTGGAATAAAAAAGGTAAACGTACTTATTTATTTTACCTATACTTAAGTACTTAATTAATAATAAAGAATTAGTTCGCTTACAACAACAGATCATGTCATTATAACGTAAGACCAATTGATGTAATTTTGCTTTAAAAATACAACTTTAAAAAAAAGCCTACGTCATCCCTTCCTACGCCGCTTTCCCCACGTAGACCCTCTACGCCGTTGGCCTCTACGCTGACTCACGATTCCTAAATTGAATCGTAATTTATTTTCTCTATTGCGCAATGTTTGTAGATTAAGATATACAATCAACGGCAATAAAAACGGGTCACAGTGTTTGTAAATGTGTACGTATAGTGACCTGTTTTAGTGCATTTTAGGTGGTGGAGGTGTGAAGTTAAGTAATATTTTTTCGAAAAGTCTAGTTAACAGTACTTTTGGAACAAACTAAATAAGAGCTATTCAAATGGTGGTCTAAAGCGATATTGTTTGTCGACGTAGAATAGAGGCAATGGTCGGATTTTTTATTTTAAGCTTAGTATTTTGGAAATGAAGTACTAATATAATTAAATAGAAATAGGTAATGAAGTCATTATAATCATTGAACGACCACGCGACCACGACGCCACCTTTTTATTGTTATGTATGTTAGTCTGTAAGATACTCGTAATTATGAGCCTTGTCGCCGGAATGAAATTTTAATATTGTATTATATTATTGCGTTATTTATTACCATCAAAGAGTATTTTTGATTTAATAAAAAAAAACTGTATGTGGGTTTAAAACTAAGTAAAATTAAAACTACTAGATAATAGATATTCTATACCAGCATAAAAGTAACGTATAACACAATTTAAATTTTGTGACAAATGATTAAATATGTAATTATCGTCCTTAATAAAGACAATAGTTAAAATAAAACAGGTATGATTTGAATGTAAACATCATCACTTCTTAAAATATGGGGAAATCCAACTACGTCTTCGATATAACTAATTTACCTCATTTTATCAAACAAAACTCAACCACATTTCCACATAATTAAGATGCATATTACAAACGTTGTAATACGAGAAAACATGGTTACACATCTTTGTCAAATACCAAAACTTATATGGATATTAAGTTCAAAATTGCCTGCTATTACAGCTATTCTGCCCTCTTTATAAAAGTTCTAAGTGCAATTGAGAACTTATAGCAGTTTCAACCTTAACGCATTATTAATAAGATCGCAAAGGCAATAAGAGCTCTACAACTTACGCCTTTTATTCCACTGTGCACTGTCTGTTTTAGTGAGTCATATAGGGAGTAAAGTCTATTTCATTGGCATTATAAAACTCGTGACGTCGTTTTTAAGGAACCGTGACATATTTAATGTCGGAGTAATAAATGACGTCATTGCGCAGGATTCCCCGCCATTTTGGACGTGACGTCGTCGTGTTTCTATGGTATTGAGAGGAAACAACAACTCGAAGTACGCAATGTACAAAGTTCACTGGATATTTATGTAATATATTTCATTATAAAGTAGACAGACCCCATGACGTTATTAATAATCAAATAATGATAACAAAAGGCAAGCTTTAAAAAACCCGAATACTGTTAAACAACTTTAAATCGTTATAAATCCGAAATTAACATTCATAATGAAAAATTATTAAAAAAACCTAATGATTAATTTTAAATAACTATTCAATGATATCCCTTTTGTCATAGTTCGTCGATTTTTTTTTATTTTTTACTATATGGCGTCTGGTCGCCGCCATATTGAATTTTGATTACTGGCATATCTTTAGTGACACTCACAAGATTAAGACAAATCGATTGACATAAGAATCATCACAATCGGTCCACGTGTTTAGCTTCTAGAGATCCATAAAGGAACAAACATACATATATAGAATGATAAACACAATACCCTTCTCCTTCGGCAATCGGGTAAATAGAGTCCCCACCTTGGGAATTAATACTAGAATGTAACTAGTGATCCACTCTTTAGATCTTTTAAACTACGCAACGGATTTTAACAGAGGGATTCAAGAGGAACGATTTTGTGCATAATAAATTCTGGTTTATGTACTGGTGTTACAAAAAACTCACATAAGAAGCGAAAATAACATGTCCGGCCACTATAGTCTTTAAATAAATTATTAAAAATATTGTATCGGCGGAAGTTGCTCGAATGAACATAAAATAAAAAGCTTTGACGTGGAGACCATCACATACCCGTGCTCCAGTATTGTAGGTATAAGAATAAAAACTAACTCTATTGGATCTATCAAATCAACAAGTTTGAATTACGCAAAGTGTAACATTTACATATAAAAACAGAAAGTTATACGACAAAAACGTTTTTAATGCAAAACTATGCGCAGATAAAGCAGGCCAAGATCAAATCTGAAATGTGGTTTTATTTCGCTTATATCATTGGCATTAATAATACATGGAATAAGTTTTGCATGTCGTCTACGTAGCTATAAACCATCTGACACCTAAAGGTTGTCGCAGACATAACCGCTCGGCAACGGATCGGCACCGCCTCTGCTCAAAGTGAAACTTAATGAGCTTTGATTTGTGTTATTACGATACATTTTTTAAAATGAAAACAAAAGCCGGGTGCAGGCCTCGCTTCGTCCACCGAAAACTGGTTCGTACTTCATTCAGTAGCAGTATTAGGGTAGGGCGCGGCTGGGTGACCGCCCAGGTCGCCAGATATAAAGGGGCACCTGCGGCTGGTTATTTCATTCTTTCCCTTGCCATTTTTGGTATGTGTCTGAATGGCAGATTGGGGGCGGCGTAGAAATCTCATGCTGGTAGTGCTAAAACCGGCACTGAACACATATTATCAAAGCTCAATTTTCAATGTTTCAGTTTGAGCTGTACCCTTACCATGAGTTACAATAAACGAACTGGCTAGCGAGTTGAATGTTCTGTCCCTAGTGCGAGGGACAGAGCATTCCACTCGCTAGCGAGTACGGTAATTATAACTCATGGTAAGGATACGGATCCGGTGCCGAGCGGTTATGTCTGCGACAGCCTTAATGTTTTTCTAACCAGTAAAAAATTGAGTTTTAGTCTATAGCGGCCTTTACACGTAAAGTTCGGACCGCGGTAAACGCCACGCGCCGTACGTGTAAATAAATGCAACTGTAATAGTAAAATAGTAAAAAAATTTACGGTTCGGAACGAAGATTGGAACGGCGCGTGGCGTTTCCCGCGGTCCGAACTTTACGTGTAAAGGCTGCTTATGACGTTATTTATTAATCTTGGATTTTCTTGATGACGATGACGAAGTATCGACAGTTGTGACGGCTGTGGTGAATTCAACTGTGCTGAGATTCAACTCGGTAAAACCTTATTGCTTTTGACGTGTTTCTATATTGTTAACGTTAATATAGCTCTTATTGACTTGACAGTAATGGCGGCCGATTTAAAAACAATATGACAACACCCAATATTGTTTTATTAAGTTCAATAGAGGCTGCGAGTCTGGGGATAATCCAAAAATAATACTAGCATAGAGGTATTCCATCTCATTTCTCAGGGTTGGCAACGCGTTTGGGATCTTAGGATTGCTTTAGATTGTTGTCTTGAGAATGCAAAAGTCTGACGTCACAGATACCACTTACCTTCTCAATGTCATAAAAAAATGATTGTTTGCTAACCGATTGACGTAAAATTTGGCACAGTTAATTTGAAACCCTGACTGCCGCACTCAGAGACTTCAATTAAATTTAATGCTTGTTAAGTGACGTGTTGTCTTAATCTATTGCTGTAGGAGCAACTTTAATCAAGCATTAAATTAAATTGACGTCTCTGAGTGCGGCAGTTAGGGCCTGTTTCACAATCGACAAGTAAATTTATTTGCCATTTAAAGTTCGCGTTCCTTGTCTATTTTCAAGTATTGGAAAAAGAAAGAGTCAAATTTATCTGTCAAATATGATTTACTTGTCGATTTAGAAACAGGCGGTTAGTGTATGCTAATGCAAAAAACGCGTTTGCATTTCTCGTATTGATAATGGTGGTGATGGTTAATATAATAACGTAGTTTTATTGATTTGATTGCAGCGCCCTTACAGGGTTTATGTTTGGGCTAAATATTTTTTTTAAGATCATGTATACACGTAAGGCAATAAATAAATGAGTATGAGTATGAGTATGAGGATGAGTATAAATGGGCGAATCAACTTTCAAGGTACTCCCTATTTTTCGACACGTTTCACAAATTATAATGATTTTAGAAAAACTATGTATTTGCTAACGACGTGGTTTACACGTTTATTAAATCAGACAAATAAGCTAACATTTGAAATTATTTGATTTAAAATTGTAGGTACAGTTTTGATTAATAATATAGTAGGTAACGCAGGGGACGATGTTGTCCCCAGGTTTTGTATGAATGTGCATTTTCCCCTGAGTTACCAAGTTATTTCGAAGATAAAACAATATTTGAGGTGTTTAACGTGTGAGGTCTGTAAATTTGACGGTCTGATTTTAATATTAATACATTATTATTAACCGTAAGTTACCAGGAAAGTTTTAATACCGCAAAAGAAAAGGAGTACCTTAAAAGTTGATTCACCCAAATAAGATAGTTTGCCGCGTCAACAGCAACTTGAACTCAAGGCCCAGTTGTAGAGAAAATAGTGATAAGTAATAAAAGCTTTCGACTATGATATATGATATACCTACAGACTTTTATAATGTCTGGATGATAGAAATGATTTATTCAACACCAGTTTATTCATCACGTGCTAGTCCAAGAAAACATTTAAATCTATGCGGACAACTGCGATTATTAGTACCAATTTCCAATGTTCGTGGCGGCTTTTGTGAATCCTTATAGAATAGAGGAATAGAATAGAAAAACATACATAGTAGAAAAGATACAATAAATAAATAAATATATAAATTTAAATGGGTAGGGACAACGTCACTCCAATGGACCTAGTCCCAAATTAAGCTCTAGGCTTGTGCTATGGGGACAACGATATAAATAAATACTTGTATAGAGAAATATATACTTAAATATCTATTACGGTTCAAAAGATACAGCTCTTTAAAGTTAGGGCGGAAGGACGGACGGACGGACAGCGCAGGCATAAGAGGGTCCCGTTGGGCTACACTTCACGTACGGAACCCTAAAAAGCTAGTTTTATGGGGATCAGTCTTAGCTAGGTTTCAGGAAAATAATACTGCCCTTCTAAATAAAAAGTACACAATATATAGTCAAGGCAAATTTAACCCCTTACCTTAAGAAATAAGGTCACTTGTACGTACATACGCGGTTCTTTGAGACATGTGCCCCTTTTTCTAAGGAGGGCCGAATAGGGGCCACCATTATATCTAGTTTTTGTCTTCAGTTATTATTCTTAACATT